>JAMKCH010035434.1:0-15314 GCA_023653785.1 Ophioderma brevispina
GAGTGTAGCCTCCATTTCACTATTTCACTTGGCTACTAAATCTACACTCACACGGAAGTGAATGTCTACTCTTTAAAGAGTTAAATGGAGGACAACACATTTTAGAGTGGCGCGCACTCTCCCCTTTTGGAGTGACAGAGTCAGTGATTTCTTCTTCTCTCTTTTGTGTAGCGATTAACCACACATGCAACTATTTTTGAGATGGGTTTACCACCTCTTTTTCAAGTGCAATTACAGATTCACTTACGCGTTGTTTTTTTTTTCACTATTTTACATTTAGAGAGGTACGAAAATAAACTTCACACCCCACTCTTTATTCCTTCTTCCCAGAAAAAAAAAAATAACGGAAAACTTGATTTTTGTTCCCATCCTGTACTGGCTTGAGTTACTAGATACAGATATCGGTTGGCAATCATAGGGTTTTTGATCAATCCCATAATGGTGGGCCTATACTGTACTGTTGCTAAACACATGTTGTCAGTACTTAAAATTGTAAGTGTTGAAAGAGTTAAGAACCACAAATATTTCATGATCATGCTAAAAATTCCCCAAGTACTATTGCTCCGTGTGGGCTAAACCTGATGTAACATCAGGATTTTTTATGTGTTAAGAATAGGGGTCCATGACGCTCTGACGTCATATTTCTCCCAAAAAGAGTGGTGCATTGTGGGATGACTCAAAACACTGTCTGGGTTGCAAGATGTGTTACAGAGGATAAGCTGTCCACACCGTCGTGGAGACACCCCAACCCCTGACCCTTGCAGATTTGTTTTAAGACAAAAATGAGGCAATGAAAAAGAAAAGTGTATGAAAAGAAGTCACGATGAACAACAAAGAGAAGGGAGGGATAGGTTGCAATGGCAGGAATATATAGGTGAGATAGATGGTGATAATAAATCTTATTTTGGGTATTTGTGTTACGTAGCTTCAGGAAGTTCAAAGTCAATCTGTGCTGAGAAACTTGCTTGACCTTCTGCAGCTTCATCACTTTAATTATTTGCAAAAAGGGCACTGGTATTTTCCAAGTTGAGTTTCATTAAACAGTAATGATAATTACTTATTTTTGTCAAATTTATACAATCATCATTTTACCATTTCAAAATGCTTTTGCCGTTCTACTACTACAGACACTATCAGTGATTTAAAAATATTTGAAATTTGGCAATGCAATAGCTTCAAAGTGAAGGATAAGTCTGTAGAATTCTTATAAGTTAAAACCTTTTACACTGTAGAATTTGACAGAAAAGGAAGAAAACGGCAGTGGTTTCCAATATACGATTCCTCATTCAATTTAACGTGTTGAGTAATGTGTCCGAACGGACAGTAATGACTAAAATCTCCGATTCTGTCCTTATTAGGTTGCTTCTGGTCTTATCATTTGGCAGGTAATGTTAAGGATACCTGTGCTTGTTACATACATGTAAAAAAATCTGATTTTTGATGATTTTTGTTTTTTCGATGTGCGATTTAGCAAATCACTGATAAGGTCTTTAACCACATTTTATTTTAATCCTGGTATGAATCAACTTCAGTTGTAAAATATCACTTGTTCCGACCAAATTTTATTACATGATATAACATCTCAGTAACCAAATTAAGCATGAGTGAATAACTGCAGGAAACTGCTTTAATGAGGTAGCTAAGGTCCAACCAAATTTTTGTCTTGTTTCTGCTGTGATATAGCTGATAATCATCCCCCAGCCCCCCCCCCCCCCCCATTACAGGATAGGGGGTGGAGTTAAATGAACAGCCAAATATACTTATGCATTGACCACAACACCATTTCACTTTCATTTTTTACCAATGTACAAATTTCCCATGGAAAGTTACAATCTTTGTTAAATATTCTCTACCAGATCTTAACACTCCAAATATCTTTATTTATACTAATTAAAGGTTTCAGGTTAAATTTCTTTTAATTAAATGGATCACATATAAACTCAATATCCTCAAACAATTGCTTTGTTGCCCTCCTTATGAGATGAAATGCTGGAAACAATCCCTTTTGTTTGTTCCTTTCAATTAACAACAAACCTCATCTATGTAGTTTGATATACAAAGCAAATTTTCAAAGAATTTTGTCATGTGATTCGTGAGGAAAAGATACTCCTGCATGGATTTTCATAGAACGTACCTTAACAAATGAATATATACTCAAATGCACCATATAATGGAAATAAAAACTTTTATTGAGACATAATATATAAAAACCTGTCCGATACTGCAACCCTGCCCTTGTCGTTAAAATCAAAAGATACGATATGTGGGATCCACTAATGGTTCCTATCAAGACCAATTACAAAATTTGGAGATTTTGTTCAGCTAGAAGGCTAATGGCTTCTATTCTCAAACTGAATTTGATGTTTTTTTAATCTCTGTATACATAATTTTCAGGCAACTTTTGGAACCCAACCATGTTATGAGCCTACCTGCATCTAGCACGATTTTTGAGTGGTTACTTAGAAAGAGTCCATCAAGATGAACACTCAGAGATACTGAAGATGGCTGGTATGGTTTCAATGGAATAGCAGGTTGCCCCCCCCCCCCCCCCTGAAGACTTTGGCTGGGAAAAATTTGCAAAATGATGCTACATCAGCTGTTTTTTCAGCATCATTTGACCGGGTAAATTGACCTTTTTACCCCCCCCCTCGAGTAAAATTTTCCCAAGACTGGGAAAATTTGGCCCCTCAGAGCGGGTAGGCCCATTACGCCACTGTTACCCAGAGAACCATCTCATATTGTTTGCGAAATGAGCCGAATCATACAACTGTTTCATATGCTAGTGAATTTCTCAGTGATTTAGCCTCTGATCCCAGAGCAATTGATTTTGACATACTAATCAGCATCAGAGACTTGGGCACTGATGAATATACACTGACACCTTTCAGTGCATGAGTGTCATGCATATTATGCAAGTAATGTGTACAAACTCACTCGGGGGATAGGGGAAGGAATCCCATTCAACTTTAAGAAGTAGTCTGTGTAACAAGGTGGCTGAGGGGTGCATTTTACCCCATTTCCTCCTAATTCTGCTCTCAATGTCAAGATCCCCCCCCCCCTTAGAAGTATGGATCATGCTATGCTAAAATATAACACCAAGAAAAGGTGAGGGCAGCAATCATTTTAAAGTGTGGGACATACCTGGAATTACATTGGCCTAAATACACCATTTCATATTAGCTTTCCAAAAGTAATATCTTCCGACAAAATCAGAAACACAATATTTCATTTCATTAAAGTATTCTACCTACATACTGATTTTGCTGTCAAGTCAACATTTTGTTTTGCCAATAGTTCTGTAAATGAGGGGTGCCACAAAACAACACCCACAACACCCTCTCTTGAACGGTCCTGTGGTAAAACACCTCAAAATGTTTAGTTCTGGTTAACCATCACAATAAAATTTGTGAAATGTTTTCTATACACATGTAATTTTTGGAGTAATAAGAGTAGTCTAAAATGAGGCAAATCTGACAAAATACCACTTGTTTGGAACGTAACTCAATGTTCACCAACAAGATTTTTTCGCAATTCTGCATATACGATTTGTACAAACAAATTTCAAATTTGCGTAGGTTTGTTTATGTCAAATCGGGCAAAAAACGAGTGCTCTCGCATATGCTTGAAAACGCATAAAGGGCAGCATAGGATGCTGACGTTCTTTCGCTATTATGCCTGACAACATTTGTTTTTCTCCGTTCATCAATTAATCATTTCATCATGCTTCAACCCTCAAATGGATGGTGTTGTTATATCAGGAACAACTGCATTGTTTTTTTAAACCCCGCTTGCCGTCGGGTAACTGTAAATGTTGTTTTTTCACGTGAGTTGGCAAGGTGCCGTGAGATCACAGGCTGGTTGCGAGTACCTTACTCCTAACTCGCCGGGTTGCCACGACAAGTACGCACCGTTGGTTTGCACACACATTAAATATTATTGAAACTCACAAGACTTTGTCTAGAAATGATAGCTAAGATGGGCAGAATATATAACAAAAACAAGAGGCAAGGCAAGGAGGGCTCAACTGAAGGTCACCCTAGCTCTTCTCTGGAGTCCACCAAAAAGAGGACCATCAAACGATAAAACTCTCCACTTCCTCCCAATGCCGAATACCCTTAGTACATTGTTGGAAACTAACTAAATTTGAATAATGAATGTTGAGTACTTCACCCAGTCTACCTGCTTCATCATGCAAGACCGAGTCCAGGCATATTGAAGTAGTGTAGTTTTCACCTGGCTGGCAAGACACTTAGGCTTGTTTAACATTGACTCATTTTCTTACAATGTTCCTAAACAGTTAAAGCAATATTAGTAGCACATTTTTTTTTAAGGGCGCCCCCAATTTTCAAAAAATTTGGAGATTTTTACACGATTATCATTGGTAACTGGCTAGTAAACTACCTGTGAATTGTTGAAGCCGAAAATGTCTATGTGTCAAAAACGAAGATTTTGTACTAGAATATTATTATCGGGTACCCGATAATAATTCAACAGGCTGCTGCAAACGTGCCTTCTCAATTGTAACTAGCCGGGCAATAAGCGCATGTCCCCTGTACTATGATACCTGCTCATCCATTAGTTGTTGTAATAGTTCGGGCAAGTCAGTTAGAGGTTATTTCTTGAGGTGTCACTATTTCAATCATGGACGGACCATAAATGTACATTTCCAGCTCGCCGTTAAGTCCAATCTGGGAGCCCAATTCTAAGGTAATCGTTTATTTTGTGATAAATACAGCATTTTTTCGCATTCTCGTTTCGCAGGTATAGTTTTTCCTAGACAATTACCAACTAACTGTGCAAAAATATGCAATTTGAAATTGGGGCGCTCTTCAAAAAATGTGCCAAAATTGCTTTAATAAATATATTTTTGTGCATTCTTACATTTGGGTAGCTTCTTAACCTGCTATACCTGGTCCCCCAAAGGGCTCTGGTTCAAGAGCAACCCGAACATTCTGACAAAGCATAACAGCTCTTCAAATAATCAAACATGCTTTCTTTAAGTGTTTAATCTAAAAGAACCATTTTCAAGAACCATTTTATGTGATGACTTGCAGGTTATGACCAAAAAGAGTCTTAACTGAATCTTTTTTATCAATAATTGACAAAAATTATATACCTAAATCTCTCTTGGTACTGGTTACTGTTTGATCATAGTACAGAGATGCCAGGCAAAACGATAAGACAGGATAATACTACAAAGAATACCAGCCCTCCATCTTAACTCCAGCGACCCACCCCTCCTGGCAATTACTCCCTAGATCCAGAACAAAGTCTAGATCATTTGTTTACTTTATAGAATTCTGAGATTGGCTATCAAATAGAACCCTTGATTTTTTCTAGGCCAGGTATATGGTGGTGTGATATCTCACACGTCCTACATAACCCCATCCAAACTCACCTCCCTGTCAAGTTTACTTTAGTGGGGCACATAACAATGTACCTCACCTCCTCACTGCTAAATGTCAGAGGCAAAACATGACTATACAAAAAAATGTGCACGCTTTTGGGATGGACAGCTACTCAAAAGGTTGGGATATTGCTATTTTAATTAAACATTGTATATTACTAGTTATACACTGTGATACTGATGTAAAAGTTAACGGCAAGCATGTCAATGACTATCAAATAGTTTTATACCAAGAAAGATATGAATCATAATTCCACTCATTAGAATAACTAGCCAAATCATTTTGATTAGTGTATTTAAATGAATCAAATCTTAACCGTAACATGCATCATGTCCTCAAACTCTCTCCAATGTTCTTTGGGAAGCCTTTATCAAAACCATACATATTCCAAATGTGTTGAGGCAGTTTGCTCATTTGAAGGACGTGAATAACTTGGTGTAAAAAAGCCCTAAGACTCCTCCATGATGTATATTTAAACCTCACTGAGTTAATAGGTTAAACATACAAATGGCACCTACAAGGGAGAACCGTATCTATCAAAATAATGTTCACCTTTGCAACCCTTTTTTTACAGCAAAAAGCCTACACATTGGCATTCTAAATATAAAACCAGAATGGATCGAATCAAACCCAATATCGCTGAGATTCTTTAAGATGCAAGCAATTCAAAAACTTGTCAGGCCTCAATGGATCAAAAAAGACGACTTTTATAACCCCTGTACCCGCTGGGAAAAACGTATATTTTGTTATACTGGAACAAATCCATACAGACCTGCAAGCTCTATAACAATTTTAAAAAAGAAATGCTTGAGTTTCAAATTAACAGTGGCTGTTCGCGAGATTGGCAACGACCACATTCCCTGTTAGTTCATAAGGCAACAAAAAGATGGCTTGTTTATACCCCTGGGAAAAAGTGCATTAGTTACGACTTGGGGGTTCAAGGTTGGTCACAAACCGAAGCACCGCACATTTTCATCTCCGTTTTTAACCATTTTCCTCTTCTCTCACCTCCCTTGATATCATTTAACAGAAGTCCTGCGTCAGTCTGTCGGTGGCTATCCCACCTGGTGGGAAGAGTTCATCTGGCTGATGAACATCAGACTCTGATCTGCTGTCAATTAGGCTGGCCTGAATTTCACAGAAATCGGGATGTTTATGAATAAGTAAATCCATTCCGTTACCTTATGACGACCCGTGTCGATTGCACATAGATGGGTGTTTTGGTTACTGTATAAGAAGAATAGAGTAGCGCATCTCTCTAATTCTATTTTTCTTTTTTGCCCAACCAGTGTCTGGCCAACGTGCTGGCTGGACTATTTTACATACTCTTAAGAGAGGAACAGAAATCAATCCCACCACAATAGCTACTGCTGGTCAACATTTATATGCATTTATGCTAGAGGTCCACATATAAGTAGGGCAGGTACAATATCATATCTTTCCTAAATTAGTGCCCACCCCCCTCCAATTTATGTCATAAAAATGAATGGTGAAATCCAAATTTGATGTGTGTGTCCTAAAAAGGTTCATGGCTCAAACCCAAAATAGCCTCTTTCCCCCAGAACCGCAGATTTTACTGGAAGGGGCGGTCAAAAGTTTGGTTTTTTGGTGCTTACAGAGAGCTCCTATTTGAAATTACTCTGGAATCTTTGGCCTAAAATAGTTTGGCCGTAGAGATGTTTATGCAATGAAATGTGCCCTAGTTTAGTGCAACCGATATTAATGTTACTACTACTACGATGTTACTTACTCGAAATCTATGGCTTTACAAACCGTGTTTATGCTCTCACACCGAAACGATTGAAATATTAATGCGAAATTTTACAGGTTGGGGTATTCAGGTCAGGTTCATTATCAAGATAAAACGTCATGTTATAGCATCCCTTTTAAGTTCTACTAAGCAAACTTTTTGGTGTTGGTATTTTCATAAAATGTACATGAACAGTGTATTGTAATCAATTAATTTATATTTTTATGTTAAAAGCAGCCTTAAAGTTAATACTATTAGGAAGACTTACCTCCTGAAGCATGTGCAACTGCTTTCCCCATAGAAACGTTTCCCTCAGGATTTCCAATCTTAGAAAGAAAAATAAAACAATACTATGGTCCACCTATAATTTGTAACAATATATATCCTAAATCCCGTATACTTATCACTGTGTTCCAGTTTGATTTCAGGTGTGGTAAATTTTCATTAGAAAACTGTCCAAAAAACAGAAATGCAGAGTATTAACCATTCAGATTGCCGGAATGCCCAGCTCCAAGGTACACTTTAAATATTGTCAATGCAACTTAATTTATTGCAGTCTCATACATTATACACTAACATTGTAAATTTTTAACTATCTGTATATAAGTGTTCAATTTTTACAACTTTCTACCAGTCTGGTAGACGTCAACTTGACCAAGGCCAAAAACCACCCTCTAAATAACGGATTCAAACTCCTGATACTAAGACAATACACTGTAAACTTCATTAAAATTTTAAAACAAAGTAATTTATTTTTTTTAATTGTGTGTTTTAAATCATCGCCACAAACATCAATTAAGTATCAATAATCAAAGATTAAATCTATAATAAAGTTGTTATTAATGGAACTAACCTAAACTTCCTACCTGGTTGTGTGCCGCGACGCAGGCTGCAGCAAGATTACTATTAAGATGCAGAACTTGCAAAAGTTCCTGGCGAATATTCCAACAAACCTTCACTTTCCAATATGGTGAGTGTCCACGGACGACTTGTCCTTACTGTAGAAACACCAACTCCTAATGACTCCCGATGCTCGGAGGTCGACTAAATAGTAAGTCCAAAAGTTGCTGTAGCTGTTTATATTATCCTTGGATACTCAGAGGCCACCGAAATGCGAAATCGAACCCGGCTACACAATCGGATCGAACTGCTGGAGCTGAGACTACTTGACAATGTCCACCTATATGAAGATTTGTATAGACTGTGATATGTCACTGTCAAGACTTGAACTCTGGCTAATACTTGGAGCACGAGGGTATTAAACTCTCCTTGGCGTAATGATGTTGTGATAAACTCTGCTCCTCTTTCTCTCACCAGGGGCTTTTTTTTTATATATCCTCCAACATTCTAGAAGATCTTTAGTCCCTCTATATGAGTCATGTATTAAATAGAGTCCAATACATCATAAGTCTGGAAAGGCCTCTACCATTCCACATGTCCTGTATAGATTTTGGATCTCATAGCAGCTACTAACTGCCTGTGTAATTATAAAGCAGTGCGCCACCTATGGGCAGACACATATCACCTTGGGTTGATCTCCTATAGACTCCAGAACTTTCTAATGAAATCCACGAAAGCAATATTAGCACATTTTTTGAAGAGCGCCCCCAATTTTTAAAACTTTGATATTTTTGTCACAGTTACGTTTGGTAATTGTCAGGAACTATACCGGCGAACGGAATGCAAAAAATGCGTATTTTATCACACAAATAAGGATTTTGTATTAGAATTGGGATCCAGATTGACTTAACGGCAGAGCGGAAATGCTACGTTTATGTCCTTCCATGATGTCCGTCCACAGACACTTAAATAAGATTTTAAGGTATAGACCAAAATATGCTTGTCCACTAGAAGGAGATACCGCATAAATAACACACATTTCCCTATTTCCGTATAAGCCGTTTGCCACCCCTATGCAGCAAGTGGTAAAGTCTGCACTCAGTGAACTTGGCCTGTTTCAGAAACTCGTGTTTGAGTGCACTGTCTACTATGAGAAAAGAAGTGTGTAATTTTTTGCAATATGCATTCCAGAAGTTTCCCCCCCCGTCGTTTCTGAGCTCGTCGGAGACCTTCTGTTTCATTCTAGTTGCTTTACACACACCAGTTTTGCACACAAATCCCAGGTATATTTTATTATTATTTAGATTTAATTAACCATACTTTATGTGCTAATTTATGACTTAATCTTACTCAAGAGTAAATAAATCATTGCTAATCCTTTGGGCTGTCACACCAAAAGAGGAAATAGGTGATAGAAGAAATACGAACAGGAGAAGGAGGTGAATAAAGACTCCCCTAACGAAAGAAGTTGATGAAAAGCAAACTTTCGTAACCTATTTAAGCTCTCACTATTCTTAAACTTCATCGCTTTATTTACAATGTAACATTCCCCCTTTTAAAAGTTTACTTGTTTTTTTTCTGATTAACGACAACACTATTCTGGATAATCATCAGCTATCACCATCTTTGAATTTGATGTGTCTGATGTTTAGGTTGTACTCTTGCAAGCAACTCCACCTCACCAGCCTTGAGTCTTGTTTTTCATCCCGTGGATGAAGATGGGGGGTTTGGATCTGTGAAAAACAAAGCACTGGGTGGGCAGCTGGTGTTGCCGCAAATACACATCAAAAGGCCCTAAATGCCAAAATCAGAAGCAAGCACACCCTTCTCAATAGTGGAGTAATTTCTTTGGTGCTTGTTAAACTTTCTTGGAGAAATCCGAAATAGGTGTTCTATTCCGTTTCTCCTTCTTGCAAAGAAACTCCACCACAGCCTACTTCACTGGCATCTATGGCCAACTGGAATTGTTTCTGAAAGTCGGGTGCAATCAGAACTGGTTCACTAATCAGTATTGCTTTGATTTTCTGGAAACTAATTTCATTCCTTGACCAAACAAATTTGACCTTTTTGCTAGCAAATTTGTCCAAGGACTGGCAATATCTGAAAAGTTTGGACAAACGTCCTGTAATATCCAGCCATACCTAAGAAATCTCTGATTTTCTTTCCTAGTACTAGGTGTGGGGAACTTCTCCATTGCTTCAACTTTTAGCCTTAACCGGCTTGCCCTTGCCTTGACCTAACTACAATGTGGCCTAAATATGTGACTTTGCCATGGCAAAACTCACTCTTGACCAAATTGACTGTCAATTTTTTTCTGACAACTTCTGAACAAGTGATGGCGCTGCGAATGTGTTGTTTCCAAGACTTGACTGTACACACAATCATCAACATGGCTTCACAGCCTTCTATGTCAGCAACTATAATGATTTACCATTCTTTGGAAGGTTGCCGTTGCGTTTTTCATTTCATACCGAAAGGCATAACCCGATACTGAAAAAGCCCATCCGGCGTGCAAATGCCGAAATTTCTTTTGCACGTCAGTAAGGGAACCTGCCATACCCTTTATTAAAGATCAAACTTGCGACGTACTTTGAAAAAAATTTTTTTCCAATTGTTGTCAATGCAGTCAAATCATACGAGTATTGGAAAATGAATCAGTCTTTGAACATTGATTTACCCTTCTGAACCTGTCACCAACCTAAAGAACCATCAGGTTTTGGAACCAAAATAGATGGGGAACTCCACTCACTTTTGCTTATTCCAATTATAATTTTTTGCCAACATGTACGCTATTCTCTTTTTTGAGATGTTTCTGTTCTTTGATAGGATTTACTCTGTAAGGGTGGGCTGTTTTATGGTGCACACTCATCCCACATCAACATCATGGTAAGCAGTCAGTGGTTCTACTAAGGACATCAGGAAAAATATCCTAAACTGCTCATGAATCAACTGCTTAATTTCACAACTGTTGATTTTTCTGACAGATGGCGTAGTTTGTATCCAATCCTTGATCCATCTGAATTTTTGCAATTTGAATTGGATAGTCATGCGCTGTCATCACTGTTGTAGAACTATACAATTATATTCATGATTGTCCATCACGTGTACTTCAATCAGCAGGACTTCAGAGCACACTGGTTTTGAAACTGCTGCCATATCATTTTTACCTACATACTCTTTCAACATATTTACATGGCACAATTGCCTAGTCTTACGCTCTCTGGCATTTGACTATGTATCAACTTCATTCACTTTTTGACTCTAACTATATAAGACCATGGTATCTGCCTGCAGTGGATGTCCATGGATTGGAAACAAGACTAACAATTGGTCTCCTGGCCTAAATACCCTACTCTTGGCATCTTGATCGACCACTTCTTCTCTTGGTCTGGGCTTGTTTTAATTTCCCCCTGGCAATTTCATTGGCCCTATGAGACTATTACTCTTAATTTGGAACACATCGTCCAAAAGGTGTGTCAGTTTCCTCATTCAGCCATTTCTCCCTTAGGAGTTTCAAGGGACCGCGAACTGGACGCCCAAAAACTAACTCAAAGGACTGAAAACCTAGGGTTTCCTGAACCGCTTCCCTTGCAGCAAACAATAACAAAGTGAACTCCATCATTCCAAGTCCTTATCAAATTCCAAACAGTAAGTCCTATCATATTCTTTAGAGTTTGGTGGAATCTTGCCAAGGCTCCCTTGGGACTGGGCATGGTTAAGCACTGGACAGATACTGTGCTATCCCTAACTCAAAATCATATTGCTTGTGAAAATAGACCAGATGTGAAATTTGACCCCTGATATGACTGAATTGGACTTAGGTAGGCCTACAAGGGTGAAAAATTTGGTCAAAGCCTTCATACAGTTTAGCCTTAATAGTCCTTAAGGGTATGGACTTCAGGAAAAACCCCCTGGTAGTGGCACACATGATAGTAAGGCGTTGTATTCTAGTTTCACTGGTTTTGTGCAATTGGACTAGGGAGAAAATAAACTACACCGTACTTCACAGTTGAGCCACCCTAGGTCTCTGTGAATAGTCCTTCTTTCTTCATTGAAACTCCGCCCACAAAATGAGTTACAAGTGTGTATGTGTGCATTGGTCCCCCAAAGTATAAAATGTTGTAGTATAAACTTATTGTTTTCGTAACATTTTGTTCCTATTGGGCCACAAACACAGTTGAAACTCTTCAGCTTTTTACGCTTAAGTCGGTCTTTAAAGTTTGCAACGAGAGATTTTGACACACCCGCAAATATTGTGTCATAAGAGTCATTTCATAATAGATTAGACATCCAATATATTTTTACTTGTATTTGGCGCCAGAAGGTCATAAAAAAAAGAGAAAAAAGGACGATCGTGATGTTGCTTATATTTCATAGAAAACAAAGGCTGAATTTCGTGTTTGCTACTATACGAAATTAGAAATTTACCAATTTCTGTACAAAGAAACATTTCACCTTTCGCTTAATTCGTTTAAGATGGGGAATTTTTGACGGAAAGCTTTACAATCAGAGCAAAAAGCAGTACTTTGCGATTTTTTAGGGACCCCTGATATGTGAAATTCTCGTTGCACCTTTAACAAATCTGTAGTGGTTACTGCTTAACCAATATGTAGTTGAAATATAGTGGTGATAGGCCTAAGGTTGAAAGCAGAGCTTCCCATTTCTCTGTTGCAAGTTGCAATGTTAAAATAGCAGAAATAGTACACGTAAGATAAGGATAGAGACTCCAGCTGAGAAATATGGTGTTTATGAATATACACTCAGAAAAAAAATAGTTTGTTACATTTACTTAAATATGTGAAACACGGTGCCTGGTGATTGTATTGAGTAGGTGCAACAAACCTATCTTCACACAATTTATATTTATGGACACGGTTAAAAGAACCAACTTATTTATGTGAGAAGTACATAAATTATATGAAATCCCTTTTTTGTTGCTTTAACGAGATTCTTTTACTTCGTTTTACTTGGAAACATAATTTATAAGTCCTTTAGTAAAATTTTAATCTTACTCGATAACATTAATAGATTCTGCATAAATATTGTTTAAATGTACTGGACTGGAAACAAACGTTTAACTAAAAACAAAATCAAGAGAAAAAGAATATAACGAACCAAAGATTAAGAAAACTCACTAATAAGTCAAATCAGTTTGATTTAATGAATTAAAGGATGATTTAGAGATTTGCAAAGGATGGCACCCTCAACTTTCTAACAAATCTTGATTTTTTGGCATAATGGAAATGCTGTCACCATACTAATCACTGTGTGAAATAGCCAAGATTAATCAGTATCAATCTTTTATAAATAGCTAGATTGAGAAAGTGCGGTGTGTAAAAACTATTTGAACTTGCTTTTGTCTAAGGTTTACAAATTGTTGTGTTGTCTTTAATTTTTAAGTTAATGGTTTTAAGTTGTCTGGTTACTTAAATGTATCAAGAATACAACATACAATTAAATTAACGTTAATTGATAAAACAATAATAATAAATAGTATTATTATTATCAATTAAGTTGCATCACTATAAAACTGAGTATTTTTTTAATATTTTTGTTGGACAATTTACCAGCGCTTCATATTAAATATGATCACGAAAAACGAGTCAGGGGTAATTTATTTTTAGTTGAAGCTTATTTGACTCTACTGTTAAGTGTGTAAGTTTTAGTAGTGTAGTAGTAAACCAAAGTTTTTTAAAGCCGGGTTTGTCCCGTCATCGGGGTGGCGGATTCATTCATATTCGCAAGCAACCAAACCAAGTTACTTTTACATTTTTGTAATCTTCATAGAAAGTATTGTCAACTTAATATTGTACTTGTTGGTTCACAGGGTTGGTTCTACGTTTCTTTGAATTAAATTGTGTCATTGTCTCTTCACATAATTCATATTTACTTCCTTTGCTACCTTTTGCGAATGTGGATTCAGTAAAAAGATGAAAAATAAGTTGAGGTAAATTCAAGTCATATTGATTCAAAATGTCATCCTCATACTGTACTAAATACAATTGGACCCTGTTGTCACATATCAGCAAATTGTATATTTACATTAAAATTTAGGCGACTAAAAATAACATTTGATTAAGTAGCACAAAACTTTATATTGCAAGTTCTTGTTTGGAAGGTACATCATAGTAAATAAGTAATCTGGTTTTAATAAGCTGTCAACATGTCTGGCCAAAATGTTTGTCAATCAATACATACCACAACTGCAGAGCTCATCATTGAGAAAATCGCCCATTCTCTGTGGTGGGGCATCTGATACACCCTAAGATTATTTGTTTTATGTTTATTGGGATGGATGAGTTTTAGTTTGTAGCAATTGTAATATTCGCATGTACATACACAACCTTTCACATTTAAAAAGCCCATTCTATGCTTTGTCTATCAGGTCTATAATTTCATGTTAAGCTGTTATCGTTCTTAACGTCTTTGTAATATAAGTCATTATGTTGTTGGTGTCCTTCACCCATTACAACAGTAGATTTAACATCGTTGCCTATAATTTGCTTGATCATGCCATGCACTGTTTAGTAGAGAACACCACTAACACATATTGCAAATGCTAGGGAGTCTCAAGTTAAACCAACATATTGACTAACTGGCCGAGTCCATTTGAAGCACTAAGTGGAAGAGGTTCATACCTTAGGCGATAGTAAGTAGGTAGTGATTACCCGACTTAGTCATAGGGAGAGGTCCTACACTGTCAACTATGATCCTACTAAATGGCTCTCCGAATGCCAGTATCGGTTTCAGAGGAGCGGCGGTATTTCTGATTAGCTTTGCCCACAACTGAAAAGTAGGCAAGATCTACAGTATTCAGGAAAACATCCTTTCGAAGTGTCGGCCACCAAAAGTGGTTCAAAATCCTATCAGGTGTCTTCTTGACTCCTAAATGTCTTGCCATAGCCGACTTCAGGGCATGCTGATGGGACCTCCCTGTGATTAAACCTTTGGGACAATACCTGATGAACAAGTTCCACTATTCATTTGCCGGAGGCTTCAGGTGCCTCCCCATTTCCTCCATCGCAACACCATTGTTGTAAAAAAACAAAGGAAATTATTTATTTTTCCTAATTAAAAATGGCCATTTGACTAAGATTCTTGAGGCAGGATCATTCTCCGGTTCAAGAATAACTTGCTATGACTCAAGGGATCGTCATCACTACTATCCCCACTATGCTCTTGCTGGGCCTGCTTTGTTTTGGAGACCCTATCTCCCCTGAAGAGGGAAGTGACCTGGTTCATCTAATTTTGTCATGAACGGTCCTCTAAATCTAAATTTGGGGACAAGGTCTTTCTCCTTCTTATCACTATTTGCT
>JAMKCH010035435.1:0-15027 GCA_023653785.1 Ophioderma brevispina
TATTTCAAAATTTCGCTTTTACCTCTTCAAAATAGTTAATGTCAGCCATTTTTCAACGGATTTGGCTCAAATGTTCACAGAAGGTGTATTTTGTAATTGTAAAAAAAGTATGGAGAAAATTTTTTTAATTTTGTCTCAATTTTTTTTTTCGGGGGTCATTTTGGGGTAAAAAAAATCAATTGTTTGCAATTTTTGGCTTTTTTTGCTCTTCTTGATTTTTTTTTTAAATTAAAAAAACTCCATACTTTTTAAAGTTTACCTTTTAAATTTCATTTAAAAAAATAGGCTTCTAGCATGTATACTTTTGGAGATTAACTCTTGAAATCCGACACCTAAAATCCAAGATGGCCGCCAATTAAATATGCAAATTAGGTGATTTTTTTTTCTTTGCTTTTTTGGTCATCCAAGTATCCTAGGCACCAAATATGAAGTTCATACCATCTTCAATAAAAAAAAATCAATTTTTGGTGCAGATCTTCCCTTAAGGAGTTCGTTCATCTCTATGCAGAAAAGGTTTAATACCATTGGTTATAGACCCTCTATCACTGTTGGGTAGTTAGTACTCTCAAATTGTGGTGTCACCTTTTCAATTGGGCCAGTTTAACACTTAACCAAAAGCTTTCCACTCCCGTTAGTGCCCAGGAGAGTGCATAGGACCCCCCTCCCAAGGAAACCACTTTCCCAAGGATTTTTTGCACGAAATTTATACCGCGTGTGAAGGGTCATAATACAACCCCAAACCAGTAATAAAAAATAAAATTGTTATTTGGGCTGCATATTAGGGGCAAAACATTGTTTTCAAAACACGCGAAAATTGGGCAAAAAGACGAAAAATTTTTGAAAACTTATTTTATGTTGATATTTTTTGCGGGTGTTGCAAAATACACGTCATTTGTACAGTAACGGTTTAGCAACGTCCACAGTTAAATTGTTTGTTTTCAGCACATAAAGGGCTAATTATTTTTAATGTTACTAATAATTGTTTACTCACATGTAAGTGTGAACATATATCAGCAAAAAAGCGTTGGTTCTTTGATTTTTAAAAATATTCTCAAATGACTTCCGCTAAAGGTGCATTTCGTGATTCCAGCACCTTCTGTTTTATTCATTGTTCACTAGATATCCTTTAGAAAAGCTTATTCATGAAATTTGAGTTGATCCCGATCTTGCGGCTTTGTGTTATGAGCAATTGCTTGTTTCCCACGATCCCATAGGCCACTGTGCTGTAATTTCTGTCCGTTTACCTACAGAAAATACAAAATTATGAATTTCTTATAGATACAACCGAATTTGCACATAAGAATAAACATATGGATTACTAAGGATAACGGTTCAGATGATATAAGAATCTCCGTTTGTTTAGGTAACGGGGGGACGAGGCTGTGGATCACGAAATGCCCCTTTAAGGGATGAGCAGCGATAATGCAAGAGAATGAAAAATAGTGGAAATGCATTTTTGTCTCGCCTGAACTTTGTTCGCCAGAGACTTAGTAATCACTTTTCTGTCTATCTGTCTGTCCTTCTGTCTGTCTGTCTGTCTGTCCGTCCGCCGTCCGTGTTCACGGCTTGTGTACGATTTATCTGCATGGAGTTCCATAAGGGCTACAATGATGCAACTTGGTGGAAAGAAGTGGGTCGACGAGTTCTCGACCTGATTAGATTTTGGGCGTAAAATATGCTAATTAAGTATCTAATTTGCATAATTTACGAAAATTTTCCCGCAAGGCTTGTGTACAAGTTTTCTGGAGTTCCGTATGGCGTATAATGATGTAACTTGGTGGAAGGAAGCGGGCTGGGGAGTTCTCAACCCGAGTAGATTTTGGGCGTATTTCGGGCAAATTAAATATGCAAATGAGCTAATTATTATGCAAAAATCAGCTTAATTGCTATAATTTTGAAACGGTACATCGGATATGCAAAATCCCTTCGCTGCATGAAAGCCTATCATGATGCGCATCTTTCTTGCAATTTGAAAGTGCGAAATATGTGCGGCTTATGTATGCAAATTAGCTAATTAATATGCGTAATTACTGTATCTTTGAAACAGTACATCGGATGGGCAAAATTCCTTCGCAACATGAAAGAATACTATGCCATGCATCTTTTGTGTGAATCATAATTGGGTCAAAGTGCATGTGGGCCGATTAAAGGGGCATTTTTTGATACAAATTACAATTGATCTAATTAAATATGCGTAATAGCTGTATCGCTGAAACGGTACAGTGGATATGCAAAATTCCCTCGCTACATGAGACTACTATGCCATACATCTTTTGTGTGAATCATAATTGTGGTCGAAATGCATGTGGGCCAC
Source organism: Ophioderma brevispina (assembly GCA_023653785.1). Classification (NCBI taxonomy): domain Eukaryota; kingdom Metazoa; phylum Echinodermata; class Ophiuroidea; order Amphilepidida; family Ophiodermatidae; genus Ophioderma; species Ophioderma brevispina. The sequence goes on from JAMKCH010035435.1 coordinate 2,315, forward strand.
TTAAAGGGGCATTCTTTGATTAGTTTAAAATTGCAACTTATGCCAAATGATTGGTCCATTTCAACCAAATTTGCTCAGGTTGTCAATGTTCAGTGTGAAATACTGCACCTTGCAAAAGAATTTGATTCAGGAGTTTGTCACCTTACAGGCTTACAATAAAATAAGGTCAGCATGTGTTTATTTGGCAGTATATTGGCCGTATATGGCTGTGTGTGCGTGTGTGTGTGTGTGTGATGTGTGATTTGGTGGTGTACAAAGCAAAAACGGGGGGGGGTATACCACAACAAAGGTATTAACATCAATAGATATAGCTAGATCAGTGCCCATGTTTTCATTGAAAGGGCTTTTCTAGTTCTGGTTGTTGCACGTGGGTCAGTCTTTTGGGTTGCCAGCCTGTTTACATTTCTTGAAAAATGTGAAAATGCGTAAAATTGGGCATTTCACCGCTTTTCTGACCTCGTATGGACTCAAATTTAAAATGTGGTCACATGATTTTTTCAAAAAATAGTGTTGCCAAATTGAATAAATTTTCATATTTTTACTAAATTAAGTGAATTAATGTTGTGACCCCTGGGTGGTGTCAAATGAAAGACCAGGAAATAAAAAATACTATAAATGCAAACCCGGGGTGCTACTCCTAAATATCTTTTGGTTATGATTATGTTGAGGACATTTCAAGATTAATATCTCCAAAACGGAATGTGTTATGACCTCTATGGTGGTATCAAATGAAAGAGTGAGAAGTATAATAGAATATAAATTTATGCAAACCCGGGGGTGCTACTCTTAAATGTCTCTTACTTGTGCTCATGTGGGGGACTTTTCAATATTTATATCGCCACAACGGAAGAGCGGTGAGATGTATCCAAAAAGTCCGGCTCTTTTAGGGTTAATGTAGGAGCAAAAACACCAAATAGTGAAAAAAATAATTTGAGGAAATGTGTTATACCGTCTTCCGCAAATATACATACAGCGATAGAGCCTCATAATCTATATTAAACAGCTGATTGTGGTTTACAACAGTACAGAATAAATAAAGATCAAACATTTTTGTGCTTACGGTCAAACTGTACAGGTTATGGTGCACAATAGAACGCTTATAAATTTGGGGCATTCACAGGGAAAGACTTTTTTTCTCAAGTCAGAATTTTGATACGCACGTATAGAAATTACAGAATCAAATAAAAAGTACTGCCTTGCATTTAATACACAGATTTCAAGCCATGAGGGCGCACTCAATTTTCAAACAAATCGTGATTTTTACATGTACATAATGCTTGTCAATATACTGATCACTGTGTGAAATAACTAAGCTCAAATCGAAGTCCTTCATATAGAAAATCACAACTTTGTTATAAAATTCCGGATCCGGAATTTTTGTTATACACGGTATCGTATGGCACCGTTATACTGTGCATAAATGTTTACTGCATGAAAACGAAAATTCCGATTCATCTCTAACTTTGAAATCAAGCATTTTAGGTGACTATCTTTAGTTATTTATTTCACAAAAATATATTTCAAAATCAGTCAGCCTTTAAGTGTTAGGGCCTTTTGTAGCCAAATACCAGGTAAGAAATCCTGATTTTTCTTGAATGATAAAACATTTTGACAAATTGATCTACAGAACACAGCATGTATTAGATGCCTTACATCATGTATGCCATGCCACCTGCAAGGTGAAGCATTCAACGACTAGGTTTAAAATTATCATCGTAGTATCTACCGTAGATAGCAGTTTGAAGTTAAAAACACTATTGGTAGCGTTACTTGCCTGTCAACTTGCCTGTTTTTTGTTGTTATTTTGTTGTTTTGCGTTGTTTTGTTGTATTGTTTTCTTGTGATGTTTTGTTGTGTTTTGTTGTCTTGTGTTGTTGTGTTGTGTTTTATTGTGGTGTTGTTTTGCTGTGTTTTTTTTCACTTTTATTGTTATTGATTTATTACAACTTATCCTCGCGATAAAGTATCGGCGAGTAGGTCTGAATATTGTACAGTAGTACAGTCCAACCTCGTTTATCCGGACACGTCGGGATAATAAATAAAACTACGTCCTGTTCCTGCAGCGGGTTAAATGTTGAAAAATTAAACAGTCATACGTCTTGCTGATAAATACTTATTAGAATTAAAGGTCCATGGCCCGATCGCTAATAGCCTCGTCCCCAGGGACCCCAGATTTTACCGGAAGTGGTCAAAATTTTGGTATCAGAAGAAAGCTACTATTTTTCTCATTTACCCTGTGAAATTTTTGGTTTGGGTGTTATGAGCGAAAATATGCCCCATTTTGGTCGACCAATATTAATTTTACACAGTGCTCTATGGGGATTACAAAATCACGTCTTTTGCTCTCACTTCAAAACGGGTTGAAATATCGGCGTGAAACTTTACAGATGGGGTTTTAGGGTGAAGGCCATTCATTCAAGATGGAAATGTATAGACTTAAAATCGGGCCATCCTCCTTTAATGTTTCTTTAACCAATTATATGCTGATATGTAATTTGATCCAGAATGCATTTCCTTGTACAAAATCCATGAAAAGGTACCATGAACAATACTAGACTGTATCAAACACCAAAATATTGCTATATTTAGTTAATTTGCTCTATTTTCAACCCACAAAAAACGTTAGTTAACAATTTTAGTTCATCATGGTGACGAAAATGGCAAAACAGAAATGGACACTTTTGGCCGTCATGAAAGTCATTGTTTCGGCCCAAATTCTAATTGATCAATATTTGTTGATTTTTCTTTCACTAAAATATTAGATCTTAGAGTATTCTTGACATGTGCAAGTTTTTTGTTGAAGTAACCTTTGTTTTTGGCGTCTGGATCCAGTACCCCACCCCGCATTATCCACTAACGTGTATAAAATACATTGTTATTTTAAATTATCGATGCGCCTATAGGTCTATGTAAGTGATCTAAAAGTAATACGCTACAAAATCATTTTACTCTTTATGCTCCTAACCTCGCCATTTAATTATTGAAACTTGGGCAATTATGGATCACTCATGGGTGGAAATGACTTGTATTTGGCCACACCCATAAAATACCAGATTGTCTTAAATATCAATATCTGTATTCACAAGTAGATCTATAGATTAACAATAAATTAGTTTCCAAAGGGTAGATTAAGTCGCATGTTTGTGTTTTTGAAAACAATGTCATGTAGCAACTGACGTTCTATATTTATACATTCAGGACACTTTTGGCACATTCTTGAACATACGAAATCAGGAGGCATGGAACCTACTTGTGCATCAAAAATAAATAATACACAAAACATACAACACAAAGAAATTCAAATAAGGGCGGATTCATATTGATATAACTCAAATTAAAAAAAGAAAAAACCTAAAAAATTAAAAAAAAAAAAAAAAAGAAAAAAAAAAAAAAAAAAAAAAAAAAAAATACGAAACATTACCACCCAAATTCAAATAAACTGATTTATATAAAAAAACTGAAATAAATATAAAATTACAAAGAGAACAAATAAAAAAAGCAAAATACAAGTATAAACAAAATGAAGGAAGCCAATAAAAAATCAAACGCCATTAATAGACGGTATGGAACCTACTTAGCAGGGGCTAACCAGACCTTGGAGCCTCCGGGGGGGGTGGGGGGGCAAGACTCAAGAAGTTTCCTCCCGATTTTTTTATGCGCCAATTTGTTTCCGGCCCCTATCGCTCGCCGAGTAGACCCAGCTGGGGCAACATTCAGGCTTCCCTTTCTTCCCTCTTTCTTTTTTCTTTTCCCTTCTTCCCTCTTCTTTTTCCCCTTTCTTCTTGTCTCTTTCCCTCTTGTTCTTCTCTTTTTCTCTTCCTTCTACCTTTCTTCCTTCCACTTTTTGGTTGGCTCTCCTTCCGATTTTTCCCGATTTTTTGGTGCCGCGGGGGTGGAGGGGCAGCTTGCCCCCCGCCCCCCCCCCCCCCCACTGGTTACGACACTGCTACTTAAGCATTTGCATGTTTTAGATTTATGGATTATAGATTTTATTGTTTTTCCCGCACAACCTCAAACATTTACCAATTTTCATTTTTCAGTTTCTCTCAGACACCTTCTTCTTAATTGGTATTACCTCCCTTCGCGCTTGCGCAATAGTGTTTTGTTTTGTATTCTGTATTTAATTTAGTTAAAAAAAAAAAAAAAAAAAAAAAAAAAAAAGTTACTAGTATGTAGAAAAGATTAACAGTTTTTGCTACATCAAAATCAGGGTGTTTCACTGATTTTATTCAGTTTTAACGTACAGCAATTTAACGAATGGATGATTATGTGTTTCATCTATTATTAAGCATGTAGAGCCAGAATTTAGACACAGAACCCAAGAACCTATAGAATCCGCGATCTGGCCTAACAAGTTGTAGTTGTTGATTTGTTCTTGAAAAAAGGTCCGACCCCGTAGGACATAGCTCCGCGCTATTCCAACTCGCGCTATTGCACACTTTACGGCCAGCCCTGATCCTCCGCCCGTGTGACACCGCTTCGCTGCACAGCGCGCAAAGAAAACAATAGTCCCAAAATTCTTGAATCAATCTAATTACCCTGCATCACTAAATCAACACACAAGTCATTCCCCCCCAAAAAGGACCTACTGTAATTTCCAGGATATCCATTTTTTAAAGATATAAAACCTAGTACAGGTTAGGCTATGGTTGTTAGGAACGTTATGTGAAAATGAGAGGGAAAGCGTTTACTTCACGGCTGAATAAGCACAAATTGAAGAAAAAAGAGGCCTTTTTTACAAATTGGCAAAAACGTCAATCATGATTACAGGCGTGCCAGCTCCAACAGGGGGCAATTGCAATTGTCCTGCCTTGACGGATACCTGACATGATTAAATTATGCAATCTCCAGTTTTGACTAAATTTACCATCTTTATACTGTATTCCTTGTGGTGTGGTGTAATTGCCAGTGAGTGGGGTGGTCAGTGAATTTATTGGTTGTATGGGCCTACATTCGGATACCAGGTCCTTTGTATTCATAATCAATGAAGGCTCCTTATCCATGACATGGATCATTAACCTTTTCTGCCTGACCAGGTACGCGAGTATGATTTCAAAAGAAAGAGTGCATAGTGCAACCTTGCGAGATTTTTATTCGCATTCCATGACATGTTGTAACGCAGTGAAATATGGACATGAACCACTCTTTGCAATTTTTACAAAGGCCTCATTTTGTGTGTTTTTAATTTTGTTCATCAGCCTTAAAGTAAGGGATTCCTCTCATTTCAACCCTGCTTCCTAATAACCATAGCTATAACCTTGACTAGGTTTCATCTTTAAAAACGATATCCTGAAATATATTGTTTTTGGGGGGGGGAAATACTTTGATGTTGTGTTTTATTCATACCAAACCTACTAAAGCAAATAGAATAGAGCACTGGAGCAAATTTAGACTGGAGGAAATCTTAGCCTCTTTGACTCTGACAATTACTCCCCCCTAAAAAGAAAAGCTTGCATTTTATGTAAAATCATTTACAATCCCTTTACTAATTCATATGTAGACTTGCTTAAGTCTCAACTTTAACGATTCAGTCCACCTTTAAATATAATTATATCACTCCCAAACTTTTACTACTGCTTAATTTCAATCAATGTCTTCGGGTCCAGTTCAACCATTTTATAAACGACTCATGTATCGGCAACCGATGTTCGTGCTGCCTTTTATGACTTCTAATCTATCACCTGTACGGTTGCAAACACGTCCCATCGCATTAGTGTAGCATTTAGAACCTTTGACCTTTTGATGCATGCTAGGGTTTATGATCAGTTTCATTTATGAATTCCTTCCCGAAAAGAAATGTTTGAACTTTTCGCTTTGGAATCCCATATTATTGCCAGCACTCCCTTTCGATCACAGAATACCTCTTCTGACAATCTGTCATCTTCTTGCTAGCGTATGCAATAGTGAACTTTCTCATCCTTTCCTGTAAAGGACAGCTCCCAGACCACCTTCCCGAAGCGTCACTTCTTAAGATAAAGGTCGAACTCAGATCTGGCAAATGTAGAATTGGTGCACTAGTGACTCGTGTTTTTCAATTTGAAAGCTTGCTCCTGGCTTTCTTCCCATTTTATCTTGTTACGGTCTCCTTTCCTAGTAATCTTGTCGGTTAGTGGACCACAGCAACTGAAGTGAAGTTTGGTATGAACTTCCCTTAGTATCCTCTATCCGAGAAGATCGTAACTGAGTCCTTCGTTTGCGGTTGCTTTTCATTTAACCCAGGTAGCTAAGCACACATTTGTAACAGATCTCAAGTACAAAATGTTTGAGTGATTAAATATGTGGACGACTGACACGGGACCCCTGACCCTGATTCGTACGTTCCGGGCAAATGGTGTTTTAAGTAGAGGGGGCCAAAACAAAGTTTTGTACAGGGGTCAATTTTTAAAATGGATCCAAGCATGTTGAAATGCACACCATGTGTATTGTGTCTAACCTTACGATTCAGAAAGTATAATTTTTTGAATAGGTACTGCCTAAATTTTCCGAGTTATAGGCCCCCTTTAAAAAACCGCAAAAATAATAATAGGGGTCAATTTAGTTTGAACACATGGGTCAAATTTTAAGTTGCCCCGATTTGGATAAAAAAATGGTGCAAATTATTGGTGGAGTTTTCATAAGGGTTTAAAAAGGGTTATCTACTACCATATAATCAATTCAATGTTGCAAGACCCTGTTCTTGCATTGGTGGCCGTGTCTCGTAGGTAATAACCAAAGGGGTCATCCGTATCGATCCCAATCTCTGGGTCGTTCCTCACACATCTTCTCTTGAGCCCGATTTATGAACTCCATAGCCTCTCCCCAGCACCATTGCCAATGCATGATAAGGGTGGTAAACCCTGGACTTGAGAAGATCTAACCGTGTTGAAGTTCCCTTCCTAACGTGATGTAAAAACTTGTTCCTTGGTCAGTGAGATTCTGCCTCAATTGATTTTAACGGCACCGCCCTCTGGATCACGTGTGCGTAATCAATCAAAACGAGAATGTAACGGCGTCCTCGCGCAGTTATAGCTTTATAGGACCAACTATATCTACGGCCACTCTCAAATGGTGTATCAATGATTGCAATATCACCTAGTGGGAGCCTCCCGTGAACTTGCCTTTTGGAATAATGTCCTCTGACAAATGTCGCATGACTGACAGTAGCGACGAATGTCAGCTCCATACCAGGCCAATAAAAGTTGGTGCTGATTCTATCATGCGTTTTCTTGGCGCCTTGGTGTCCTCCCAAAAGCGCCTCGTGTGCAATCTTCATTACTTGTTGCGATACTCAAGAGGACAAACTAACTGTTGGATAGGAATTACATAGTCAAAATTTGGAGCTTGGAATACTCTGTAAAGATTCCTTTTTCTTTGACAAAGGTACTTGTTCCACCACCACTACAATGGATGACACGTTTTAGCCTCAACAGCTGTTACGAATTCTTTCTTTTGAAAAATTTGGATCCTCATTTTGCTTGCGCTTCAATTCTTCAGGTGTCTACAACAGTATCTTCGCTTCGTGAAGGTACTTTCAGTGGTTTGAATGGCCGACTCCGTTCTTTTGTCTTGAGTTGCTAGTTTCCACAGCACTACAAACATCATGTTGCCTGTAAGTCTTCCTTATGATTATACTTCCCATCCAATGACTTCCATCTTGATGTCATTTTACCAAGTTCCCAATTCACTGGTTAATCTGTTTCATCTTGATGGGGTCTGAGGGCGATGCAGTTTGGTTGTTTCCCCAATTAGAATCTGGTTCATTAACATCCACTCTAACCCGTCATTTGTCCAAGGATAAGATCATAGACTGGAGTGCACACACTTTGCGTTAACTCTCCTTGGAAGAATGGAGTATTGTGTATCACTGCTGTTTGAAACCTACGAACTGTACTATCCATCAAGATTACATGTTACGTATTACCGGTCTCTGTTGTGGTTCCACAAGACGTTCTTTGATAACTATGCGTGGTATTCAAAGTCCATGAATCTCTCCAGATCAGAAACTCTGTTACACGTATGCATATATACTTACCAATTTGCGACTTTCGAGCCGATGTGACACGCTGGCTGTTATCACCGTCAAAATCATGGCCACAAGCTAATTGATGTACTCGACTAGGGATCACCTCAGGTTTGTCGGTGCATACCATCATGAATGCAGCCTTATCACCACTTCACTTCAGTGCTTGAACCATGTGTACCAGACCTTGACATTATTTTTGAGAAGTACAAGTTTACCTTCACCCGGTCTTTCTCAAGTGCGGCACTCATTTTATCTTTATACCGTCTATTTCGGCAAATCTCTTTGATTGGATGACCTGGTTTGTCACAAATAAAGCAATTACCTTGAACTTCTGATTAGGGTGGACTGGCATTTGCTGATCCACTGTCTTTTGGACTGGAATTTGGTTTTCCAACTTTACTCTTCCCAATTCTCTTTCCCTATTGCATGGACTAAGACCACCAACCACCGTGTGCTAGAATGTACTGGTCAGCAATTCTGTCATTGTACAATATCTTTAGGCTTTCTTTCTCTAATGAAGTAGCGACATTATAGGAATACTATTAGAATTGATCACGGATAAGCAAATCAATGATGCCTGCCTTATCAGTGTTGTCTGTTGCCAAATCTACCCATCGTGTGAACTAGCTTAGTAGCCTAGTTGCAAACTGTGGACCAGACTCGCCAATTTCTGGCTTAGAATTGTGAAACTTTTTGCGGAATCCGTGTTCATTCAATCATATCGATTTAGATACATTTCTTTAACAGGTGATAGATAGTTATGGGCAATCTCATCACTCAATGTTAAAAATAAACATCAGCAGCCTGTCCCAGACAATAGAGCCCCAAGATACACCGCCCACTTACTTGAATCCCACCCTTGTTCCTAGATCGTTCAAAGCGGGTTAAGTATGCTCTACATTATCTTTGGATTCCTCAAATTGTGGGAATTTTGCGCTTTTGCACTTCTTACGCTGGCAGAATCGAGCCAAACAATGAGCCTCTAGGTTGACACATAGCTTCAGCATTTTCGCCACCTCTGTTTTTTGCTCAAGTTGCTTCAACCAATTGCTCCTCGCGTCTCAGTAAGCTTGAACGCTCTTCCTCTTTTTTTTTTTTGAATGCGTGCTATTTATCAGCTTCCTCAATATTAAGCGACTTTCTGCTCAGCGGTGGCTTGTGCGTGCCTCGTCATACTCAATTTTAGATCGCAATTCTGAATTTCTTTCATGCGCACCGCTCTGCTGACCCACGAATATCACGCTCTTCATTACACGGTTTCTCCAAAATAGCGCGACTCCTTCTTAATTAAAATTTCAATAAGTCTGACCACTATAGGCCTATTCTTGGCAAATGACTTTGACATAATGATCGTATCAAAGTGCAAAACTCTAGCAAAAAATATGATTGACACACAACACACCGTCTTCATTAAATCAACCTTCATGTGAATCAAAATAGTGAATAAAGTAACCACAACAGCAATTACAAACCCAACAATTTATTCTCGGCATAATTTTTAACTAGCTCAAACATTGCTGGAATCTACAGGATGAGTTACGTAAAGAATAACTTATGCCTATGCTACACACAAATCAGCCCATGGTCAGATGTTATCTGTGGATACAATTTTCATCAACACAATTAGAATAAATAGCAAAGGTAAAAATCTCATCACCTAGCGATAAAGTTGTATTGAATCTCTATGCATCTCAATTAACTAACCCAATCAGTCCAATTTTGGATTTAGCCGAGTAGTACCCGGATCCTCACCAAAGTGTCAACTCTATGTACCGGCCATCATGATGCTATATGATTAAACACAACTTAATCCAATATCTAAATTCTTCCAAATAAATTTATTAGTAATTATCACTTGATCACGGAATAAAATATTATTACCTTAATTATAAAATAGTCTTTTGTGGATGGATTGGAAAATTGTCAATGGCACAATTGCCACTACTATTAGTTTTGGTCACATCCAAATATTAGTTTTCCAAAAGTTGGGTTTTTAAACTCCCTCATCTCAAGTTAGAATTTTTTAATTCATTGTGTATGAGTACTAACAAAACTTGGTTTTTACTTGACGTCAATGGATAGATTTTATCTAACCGCGAAGTGTATACACTTTCTAGAATATTAACTTGCGGATCTTTCATTTATTGTATTGTAACAGCATCCGCGGTTGAGTCCATTGCGAAAGTTCGTAACATACAAACTTAATTGAAGTAGAGTACAGTTCAGGTGTCTTTCCCTCATTGAAGACACATTCACATATGTTATTAACACTGCTATAGGGATGACCCTTCCATGGGCCCAAAATCAGGATGTTAACAGCAATGTAGTGGCAAATATATCGTAGGACCATACAGAACCAAACAAACGGTGACTACAGATTTAAATAAACCAGCAGAAAAATTTTCCTAAGTACGGGTGATTACTCCACAATTACATTGCTTGGTCTGTCGCACGCACCAGACAAAGAAAATATAAACTTCATAAGGTCTACCCAAAAATTTCATATAATTAACTTGTTTAACCACACTACACTTTTTTACAAAGTTGCTCATATGAAAATTCCAAAAAAATAAACTTATCTGTAAATATTCCAAAATACTTGTATGATTGTATAATTTAGTCTCTTTTCCAATATCTCTGAAATCAATCTTTCACAGAATTTATTAAAGAAATTTGAATTCATGCATTATTCCAAATACTATAAACAAGTTTATTATGGTATGGAAAATTTACCAAATATAGAATTCATTGCCACCAAAATATTCTTAAGACATTCTTCATTTTAAGTATATAATGATATTACAAAGAATATCGTCGCTGGGCGGGTAAAACCTCATATGTAATTCCAAGGCGAATGCAAAACCTCATATGTAAAAAGTGGGCCCCAGTGCCTAAAACCTCATATGTGCATTTTGGTCATATCGGGTTCTAGCTTGAATTTCATCCCAAATATGATAGTAAATATAGGAAATTTATTTCAAAATCTGGATTAAATAATTACCTAAATAATTTAGAAAGAAAACGTTTCTTGTGCATGGCGTTAGAGTAAAATTATTCAGTTTTTGGTGTCTCTCGAAATTGTTACATATGAGCGTTTTGTCATGTACCGTTTTTACTACATGTGAGGCTTTGCTTTTTTAAGGTCAAATGCACATTGCGGTTTTTTCTCCGCCCAGCGACGAGATGTATAATGGAACAATCAACTTACATGAATCTTCAACAGAAATGGACTTGAACAGGGAATGAGTTTACGTCCCGACAACATCGACAATAGACTATGGGGCGTGCGGACCACATAACAACTGTATAACAAATTCTGTTGCCCCATCGAGGGGCTAAGGGGAAAACCAAGTGATAATTCATAATAATTATTACAATCACATAACTGTCTGTTCCGACACATAAAACTGGCACAATTTTCTTAAAAATTAAATAAAAAAATGGCACCTCAATTTCTTTTTCCCAATTATCATAGACCAATGGATATGTATAGACTTCAGCTACCCATGAGCTAAAGATATTACAATGGGCCTGGTATGTGGGGCCATTGTTATAGCCAGGTGTTACCACCTCCACGATTAGGGTGGGTTTGACCAAATACCCGTCCTCTCTCATAATAACTAACCAGTGTACATTATAATATAGGTCGTTGACACCAAATTTCTTCTGAAAAACGCGGTAAATGAATAGAAATGAAGTTAAGATCAAATAAGTACGGGTTTTTGTTCTGCACAAAGTTGTTAGCTCAAAGCTTGCCCATCAACATTCTCTCATGATGTTGTTCATGTTTATTACTTTTCGAATAAATGATGAAAAACATGGCCAAAGTAATTGAACACGCACTATAGAAGTTCAATTGTTATTATTTGTGAATGAGGTTTATGATGTGTCCTGAAAAAGTAATGGAGAGCGGTCAAAGCCTGAAAATCTATTCAGGCGCAACAATATAACAAGGTCTGCACTCCAGATGAAAGAGAATCTAAAGTGTTTTTCTACACCGCATACCGGGCCGGGTTGTGAAATCGTTAACTCCATTGTTTGCTGAATCTATGTGTATCCACTAGTCACTGATATTGGGGAATGAAATTGAAGTGACATTTTATTCTTTTCAAGAAAATGGGGCCAGTTATTTGTGGGAAACAGACGATTATATGATTTTCATAATTTATTATGAATTACACTTGGTTTTCCCCAGCCCCCGATGGAGACAACAAACAACAGCATAAAGGACATGCCCATAGCCTACAAAAACCCTCTTCATATGTAGCTACTGCTGTCCTCATCCTTGTAGATAGCAAGGCTGGTTTGCTCATCCAAAACCAATAGAAGGAACCCTATTGCGCAGCACAAAACTTAATAAAATTCTTCACCAAGTCTCCATTACTTTGTTTGTGAAGTAAATTCATGTTGGATTTTCATGATATGTGGACTTCTAAACAGACGTGTCGTCCACATGCCTGCCTGGTTACAAGTGAGGTGGCTTTTCATTTTCAAACTCACCCAAGCAAATTCCAGGAAATAATACATTCCAAACATGTACTGGCATTGAGATTAACAGAAAACAGGTGTTTCTGTCTGCCCAGGAATTTCACCATGAATAGAGCAAACTTTTCTATCAGAATAACAAAAGGTATCCAGAAATTATTTCAACGGTCAGTTGCTTTGTGCATAGCGCCGCAAAAGTAAAAACAATAGTCTAACGTCTTGAATC
>JAMKCH010035436.1:0-15028 GCA_023653785.1 Ophioderma brevispina
AGCTCCCAAGTGAAATTCAAATTGATGGGATGAACACTACCAGCACCATCTGTTTTGTGGATGACATGTTGGTTTGGGGATAGGAAGTCCGATTGTCACTTCCAACCAATGTTGGTGCAAAGAAATGGACTGAATTGTACAGGGATTTATCCTGACAACGAGTCAGATCATGCAATGTTCAAGAAACTTTCACAGATATACAGTCAGACACCGATGATGTCCACTAAGTATTACTTCAGTATTATTCTCTGCGCATATACTTGGGAAGAACAATACAGACTGAAGATAAAGGACAAACCTGAATCCTGGCTTTCATTCATGTATGGGGCTGCCTAAGTATACAGCAACTTCAAAATATAGTTATTAATATCACACTTTTTGGCAAATTGCATATTTGAAAATGAGCAACATGGATAAAAAAGTTAGTTAGCAGCTACAACAGAGCAGTTTTAGTATGAGGTTTCTATTTAGAGCTATGTAAAATAGATTTAAAATGAAAACACGTCTTTTTGATTCCTTGGTGCCCTTTTTGAATGCTATTATGTACTTCTAGATCAGTACAAACCTTAAAAATTTTCTATGTGTCACATTCCATCATGAGTATAGGTCTTGATCATTTAAGCCGTACTTTTTTATTATAGATATTTTATTAAAACTTTGTTTTGCGATTGTGTACAGACGACATTTTACCTTTGGGTGCTATACCTGGTTACGATATGGTGGAGAGCGGTCTTTTTCACAGTGTGGCATAGATTTAAGGACAAAGCCCTACAAAGTAAAAAATTACTCATGAATAGACTTTTTTTGGTAAAAAACGTCAAAAACTCACATTTTTGCTGCATATTCTTATGTATAAATACCGCCTTAAAACCCATCAAGCATGGTAATAAAATCCGTAGACAATTTTCTTTGGGTCTTAAAATGAACACCATCATCATGCTGAGTGGAGGCTTTCGTCAACCCGTTATCCTAAAAACCTTGTTTTGTCAAAGCGCGCCATTTTTGGCCGCCATCTTGGATTTAGCATGTTACCCGCAAACATTTGAATCAGCAAGGCCATTGCAGCAACTGAAATGCAAAGCATTTATTATAGTTAGATGATCAAAAACTGTCATATATAGTATTTTATATGGTATTGACACACACATTTGTTCATGTGTTTAAGAGATATGTCAAAATGGCGTTTTTTGGGATTAAGACCCCACTCTTCTTAGACACTCGAACTTTTACAAGTTAACTGGCTATGATCCTTGCTTTTCAGCCAAAATGCAGTCTTATATGATGGCAATTCCTGAGAAGTCTTGATCTAATTATGAAGAACAATTTTGATATATGGGGAACACATGTCGTCCGCCATAATTGATTTGCACAAAAATGGCAAAAATATGTGTCTTTTGGCCCCAAAACGGTGGTAGATAACAATAAACCCCACAAAAGTTGGTATCATCATGATAGATAATCTAAATATCTTCATATTGACACAAAAACAAGGTGATTGAAGGCATCACAAGGATATTACCCTCAACATACTGTCGTTAGCCAAAACGGCGGCCACTTTGGGCGCATCTTGGCGTTCGAGGTGACCGCACAAATTTAATTAGCACCAAACTCTGAATTAGGGTATTAGCATCAAAACTCCAAAAATAAAAGGTTTCGTAGTTTGTAGTGACTCGCAAGCTAACTTGCTATTTGTTGATTTTGGCCCTCCACTAAAGGGGGTCCCCATGCTACCCCAACAGGGTATATTCTTTTAAGTACATCTTTGTAACACGCTAATAGTGTCTAGTTTAAGGAATATGATGTTCCCAACACGAATATGTCCCATATACATGTGTGCGTGACGATAGTTGCGGGGGGGGGGGGGTTTTTTTTTTTTTTGGGCAGGGGGGGGGGGGGGGGGGGTGGGGTTCGGGGGTGAGCCATGAAGGATGAGGCTAGACTTAAGCAACTGCAAACTATAAGGGGTAGGGGTAGCACTAATAGTCATTATTCCACTTTTCATTGACTCAATTGGCATGATCTTAGGTACATAATTATAAGCAATAATATTCTCTGAACGAGGAAATATCAAAATAAACCCTCTTCTATCGGTGACCTGGTGTTGACTGGGGTCAAAAGGTCACAAGGTCATTATTTTTTTGCTACTTCGCGAATAGAAGGTTATTTCTATGTGTCGCAAATTGTTCGAAGATATGGTTTTTCACTCAATTTTTGCTTAATTGATACGTCACGTTTTATTGACATGCACGCAAAACATCGTAAGATAAAACCAGGTGGCGGTCGCTTCCCGAGAGAGAGTGGAATCTGAAAAATGCAGGCAGGTTGTTAAAAAGTTGCACGAATTGATTGAATTTAGCCACACAAAGCGACTGCAATCTAGGCCGAGAAAAATTTAAATTGCAATGCGTCAGTGGATCTTTTAGCAGAATAGCGTGCCAAAGAACTTCACAAATAGGGCAAAACGATTCTTAGGGAACAAACCAACAGATCGATAAGTGCTCTAAACGAACAAATTTCGTTAGGAAGGATGCCCCCTCCACCCGGCTGGGACTCTAAGGGTAATAAGAAACTAGAGGCAAAATGTGCTCAAAAGCAAGAACACACGCACGCCACGTGGGGATAAAATGATCACTTGCCTGACGAGGCGAAATCATCTGTTTGAGGGACACTAAATGGCTGAATGACCACTTGCTGATAACTGATCAAATTTGCAGTACACCACAATGTGCCAATGACCATAGACAAGGATGTACACACTGTCACATAGTAAGAGCAACTTATTTGTCAAAGTAGGATAATTTTCATGTGTATTAGCCAAAATGGTCACACACATGACACAAGATGACGCATTTGACCACTGACCGCCAATATCTGTTAAAAACCCTAGGGCCTATGCACTAACGAAAGATGACGCATACATATAAGTGTCATGATAATAGCCACTTATTTGCAACAGCACATCATAGCCATTTCCTAAGATTTTGGCCAACTGACCCAAATGACCACTTGCAGACCACGGAACAAAAATATGTGTACACCATATATCGCACTGCCTTTAGACAAGGGATGTGGCAACAACCTGCGTAATTAGCGCGCCTTATTGTCAGAGAAGGAAACGATTTCAGTGTATGGCCAAAATGACCACTAAATGGACAAAAGTCAAAAATCTGTGTTACCATAGGCAAAGCATATGATAAGGGTCATGATAACGCCGGGGAAAAAAAATATAGAATTAATAAGATTTTGCCGAAATGGCAGAAATGGACCACGTGCTGACACATGATCAAGATAGTGTACACCCTATAGTAGGACCCTAACAATGAATGTGCACAACGTTCAGCGCGCCTTATTCTGCCAGCGAACGGACGATTGCACGGGTATGGCCAAAATGGCCAAAGACCACTAGATGACCACTGATCCTAAACCCGTGTACACCCTTTAGGATCTGACCAAAGGTGAAGCATATGTATAAGGGTCATTATAAGTGCATTAAATTTGCAGGAAGTATGAATTTCATTTCATAGATTTTCATAAGATTTTGGCCAAATGCCGAAATGACCACTTGCTGACCACTGGATCAAAATTCTGTGCACACCCCATAGGCACTGGTCATAGGCGATGCTTATCATGAAATGGCAAAATTACGCAAGCTGTTTGTAGGAGAAGATGATTTCCTTAGATTTTGGCCAAAATGAACATACTGACCACTCGGTGACCACTGTTCACAAACTGTGAACACCATATATGCAGCCTTGGGTCTCTGTTCATTCTGAGCGAATCTGGTCAAATCTGCATACACGTTTGGAATATGAGCATTTTAAGCAACGGAGTGCGGTGGTGGGTCCCATTCGAGTTCTACACCAAGCGTTCAATGCGTACTTCCGTCCCAATCACGAGGTGACAGGCATCTGATACCAAGCAACTCGAATAATTATAACAATGAAGAAATTCACATGCGTGTGGCGCAATTTGCTTAGCCGCATTTCCGATATCTAAACGAAAAGGTTGTGGGTTCGAGTGTGTTACTCACTTTTGCGGTGATTGTCAGATTGTCCTCTAGGGATCTTTAGGGATATACACGTTTACAACCGGGACAATTTTTATGATAGTAAAAGAAATTAGCTGAATTAGAATTCGAACCGTTGAATTCTGGATAGAAAGACCAGTACTCACTAACTGAGCTCTTCAGCCTTACGTTGGGTTTTATCTCTAGTAGACAAAATCTTACTCTAAATCATCAAACGTATTATGTATCTGCCGGAGCAATATTGATGCAATATTTGGAATTTTATTAATTCAAAGTACAGAACAGTACTGGGAAAAACGGCTTTGTAGCATTTTACTGGAGTCACATTTTGATGCTCGTAATGAATAACATTGTAACATTATAGAAACATTAAACCCGAGTAAGATTGGCTGAAATCGGTATTCGAAACTGGCTACGTCCTATATTGCAGACCAGTGGCTCCTACCACTGAGCTTTATCAGCTTTTGAAGCCTTTACGTTCCCGAGTAGCCAACAATCTTTTACTTCTGAATCGGCTCACATCATTATTATCTCCTGCCGGTGTCATGAAAATGCAGCAGTTTTTCGTAGGACGAGTGTCCTACTACCTCTCAATCTAGACATTTGTGTTCGCCATTGAGTCTTTTACGCATCATTTCGTTCGTTCGCTACACTCACATACTTTTCTATCTCATATTTTTTGACATTTTTTGAGAAAATTCGGTAGTGTTATAGGACGTTGAACCTTCATAATTACAGAGTTTTCAGACTTGGACTCTACTAATTAAAATGAGATATTAATTAGCAAATTTATCTATGTTCATTTAATTCAAATTTATTTATTTTTTCACATACATCGCTATTCTGACATTAGATTCACTATTGATTACTAAATAACGTACATGCTACTTTAACACGGCGGATGAAATACATTTACCTACCGGGCTATCTGTGTTCTATCTAAGAAATCGAAGTCGATATGATACATCTAGCTTCATCACATACGATCTTTATCAAATCTGCGTCACATACAGCGCTATGAACATAGCTCAATATGTTGCACTGATACGACAATTACGCCTTTTTTATAATACGATGATGAATACGTCACATACCGGTCTATCTGTGGTCGTCTTCAGACTCGTTTGGAAAAAACAAAAAAAAATCTACATCACATACTAATCTAATAAGTGGACATCTATGAACGTGTTTGCTATATAACCACATTTATGTTTTTCAAACTGATAAAAACTCTGAATGTTTTCCTCCTGATGATATTTCTTTTTGCCTTGCTATAAATGGACGCAATCCGTATGTTTCGAGCGTATTACGAAGGGAAGATTTTTCAATTACGATTTTCTCGAAACACGTATGTTGTGAGATATATCAGTAATGTGATGGACACCGCGACTATTTGTTTTCATCACATCAAGCGCTGGTGCCCCAACTGGTCTCGTCTTCAAGTCCCCGGTTTATTCCGTACATATTCAAGTCAAGTTTCAAATTATTCAATCATACCATAAAAAAGAATTAGGTCATATCCCTACCGACACCCTGCCACCCCCCCCCGGGATTTTTGGGACCACTATTTTTGGCAAAACCTTATACCTATAGTTTTTTCTATCAAAATCAGGTTGTCCTTAAAATCCCCATCCTTGGTAAAGAGTGAGGGCGCTGTTTTCAAAATGGCGTCCATTATTCACTTAATGCCCGTGTTGACATATATCTTAATTTTTTGATCCAAATTCATGCACTATGTAAACTACTTAGTCGCACCAAAACCACAAGACTAGTTGAACACCTTTGACATCTTAGCCTGCCTCCAGAAGGGCGGTCACATTTCAAATGGCCACCAAAACAATGACACACCGTGTATTTACACACTTAATGCCTCTTTACAGGCAAAATGCCGGTGTACCTAATTATATACTTTGTCATGCACCTGTGGATTATTTGGGTAAAGTAAACACTTAAAAATGAATTAGTTAGCCTTTCAAGTGTATATCTTAGCGGGCACTTTATGTAAAACTGGTCTATGACTTACTATACTTTAGACCACAACCACAGCCGACTTAATCACTGATCAACTTGAAACCGCATAACCACGGTTTCTTGAGTCTTGATGTAGTGACGGAGGTGTTACTAAGTGAGTCAAGAAGCTCTTACTACGGCCTCTTTGCGAGACTTCCAGGCAATAGTTGACGCTAGCGACGTAACCAAACGCGTCCCCATAAGGTTGTTGTTAGAAATTACTAAACGTACTTCACACCACAGTGCTTGGTTGGTGGTCTATGTGGGGCTCAGGCATGAATGCCCCGGGGAGCGTGCTAATGTCCTCTCTTGTTCGGCATCTGTGCCGGCGACCGGCCTGAGAATGCGGGAGCCTGTCGTTTTGTCTGGAAAGACAATTTTGGAATTGGCGTACAGGATTCAGATGTCAAAGGGCCTTTAGATGAGCTCGACCCTTATTGTGAGGAGGACCACCTACGTGCGGGTCCATCTGGGGCGCGGGTGTGTGCTTTCCGTCCTGCGCGTCCGTGCCAGCGTCACCTTTATGACTGTCTGGAGCGCCCCTGGAGCACGTGATATTCATGTTTACTTAGGAGTCACCTGGCCTACTCTGCTTATACGACCCACCTCGTAAGCAAGTGGCATAGCTAGGAGGGGCAAGGGGAGGGGCACTGCCCGGACAACACCTCAGGGGACGCTGAATGATTTTCGGAAAAATAAAAAGAAAAAACTACCGTTGTTGTGATTTTTGTTGTTATTGTCACAGCCAGTATATTTTCCTCCGCTTCAAGATAATGAGATTACTGAGATCTCTCCGAGGCACTCAACATACTAAAACTGAGAGGTTCCGGGTCTCCGTCACCTTGACCACCCGCCAGGGCTTATAGTTCATCTGCTTCAGATAAAGAGATAACTGACAGCTCTCCGCGAAGGCCCCTCACCCTGCTATTTAAACCAAGAGCTTCCAGGGCTCCGACCCTGGACCCTGCCAGGGCAGTATAGTTCATCACTTTATGATGTAGATAACCGAGCTCTCTCGATGCCGCTTGAAACATGCTAAAACCCAAGAGCTTCTGGGGGCTCCGCCCCTGGACCCCGCAACGTTCAGCATAGTTCAACTGCTTCAAGATAAGGACATAACCCGTCTCCGAAAGCACTCAAACATGTTTAAACTCAGAGCTTCCGGGTCTTTTCCCCATTACCCTGTCTGCCGTTATGCCTGAGACCGACAGCGCTTGCCCTGTGTTGCTCATGGTTTTGAGTATGCTTGCCCTGTATGGGAGGGATCATCCCAGAAGCTTGACCGTCGTTGGATGCATCCTGGCGGCTTGTCGCGGGGTGTTTTCGGCCAGCTCCAGTGGACACCCTAGATACATGCAGCAGCGTTAGCATGCATGAGCATAGCTGCCAAGTATCTGGTATGGAGCGCCGTGCTTTGGACAGAGGCCCGGCTGCTGACCGCCTTAGGTCCGGGGTAGTTCTTAGGCAAGTCCGGTCCTTTGAATAGCTCTCAAGGAGTTTGGGGGAGTTGGGTTGTGGAAAGAAAGACTTGCGGTCAACCAAGTGGCATTATATTGGTATTGAAGCTGGTGAGCGTTCTTCGCCTGCGGGCTGGTTTCTCGGGGGCTGAGTGGCGGTGTCTCAGCTGATTGAGATCCAGATTCGGCCGATCAAAGGTTTCCTTGCAGAAGTTAGTCCACCTGGAAGCAGATCAAGAACAAGGAGCATTTCTTGGTCTGCCCAATGTTTGGTGACAACAATGCACAGACACGGAGACGTGCAGAATTAAGTGAAGCAGCCAGACATTGTACCCACCTTGGCTAGATCACATGTGAGAACCACTGTGTTTGGATACGATAAGAATACTTTCCAATTTAATAATCATGGTATGGTTCAATGGACGATCTTTTAAGAAAATGATTTCCTTGGTATTACGGGCTTAAAGCCACTCCTTTGACTTTCTTGAGTAATGTCTAATGTCTTAGTTGTATCAGATTATTCTCTTCTATTTTATGTCAGACAACTCTCTGTGGCATCAACTCCTCCGGATGGCCACTTGTTCAGTGCACATCCATTTAACTCAACCATGATCATCTGGTGGAGAATTCTGGCTCTGCCACATCTGCCTGTACCAAGAGGGCTTGATAATTGGCCTCTGGCCATGTGCATCCTCAACAAATATCTCATACGAGTGCTCTGCAAATCGATCGATTTCCAAGGCTTAGAGACATCGAATACTTGTCAAGTTTGATTAACCCCGTCTAACTGAAGCATTTTTGTAACAAATCCGACCCCCCCCCCAATGATTTCGTTTACTGAACACCTGATTCCTGTAAATTGGTACCACAGGGTAAGCTTAGAGTTTCTTTTTCCATCGGTATCAAAAACAAGTACCAACATCCCCCATTAGGACGTCACTATTACGTCATATGTTGAGGAAAGTATGAAAATACATGTACTGATTATAGGGTGGAAAATTGATATTTCGCAATTTTAGCGACTCAACACTTATTATAGACAATAAAATGCTACTCATTTTATAAAAGAGTCATGTCCATCAAATAGAGCCAAAAACCGCCAAGAAAATTGGATATTCTAACATTTTTGCGAAAATATGGAATTTTTCCCTAGTGTTGTCTATGGGGGGGGGGAAATTGACAATTTTGCTAACATGCGAACTTTATAACGTAATTGTGACGTAATGCTTAGGCATGTTGGTAATCATTTTGTATCAATGGAAAGAGGAGGACCATAGCTATTTCTTTGGTACCAAAATCACGTGCCTGTGATGTTTCTGTGTTGTGTTAAGCCTGTTGGTACTTCTCTCCCGAAGGGGGGTGGTTGCATTTTGGCAGGCCATTTGAAAAAGCGCCCTCACCGTTTAACCAGGGTTGGGGATTTTTGCAGACACCTGAATTCAGTTGCTTATGTTATAAGCTCACAAAAAATGGTTGTCCCAAAAAATCCCGGGGGTGCAGGGGGGGTCATGGTAGCCCGTAGTCTGAATGCATGTAGGTCAACGCAGTAAAATTATACAACGTGTAAAAATTTTGGATACGGCCACAAAAACCGCATAGCGTGAGGCGAGGTGCCGTATAAATAACAACAACTAACAACAATACAACATAAGATAGGACTTGAGTACTTGATGGAAGAACAAATTATATATCAGAGTAGGGTTGAAATGACAAAATACCAAATGACAAGGTTAACGACACTATCAGTGATTGCTCAATCAGCAAATCGAAAAAATCATCGAATTAAGATTTTTGCCTGAGTACAAGTAAAGGTAGCCTAACATACCCTGCATAATGATAAGACCAGAAGCAACCCTAATAAGGGGGAACAGAATCGGAGAAGTTAGTCATTACTGTCCGTCGGACACTTACTACAACCGTAATGAATGGAGAATCGTATTGGAACACTGCCGTTTCTTCCTTTTCTGCCAATTCTACAGCTGGAAAGGGTTAATTATGAGAATTCATACAGACTATCCTTCACTTTGAAGCTATTCCTTCAATTCAAATATTTTTTCCAAATCAGATAGTGTCTTTAACAGAAATTGACAACTATTATATAATGATTGAAGTGATTTGAGCCGAGTTTTTACTATCACATGGCTGAAATAAAACCGGTAATATCATTATATAAAACAAAAACTGGGACTGCCCAAATTCGTGCAGCTTGCTAAAAATTTAACATCACCCGATCAAACCTTTGGAATGTTCCATTTCACTCGGCGTCGCCTCGTGAAATAGAAAAGACAACAATTTGACCCCATGATATACCTCCCACTGTCACATTCCTGGGCAGTCAATATTGTATACTCTAGCCATTTACTAGTACAATTTTTCAAATTAATTACATGTGAAAAAATAAGGTACAAAAACTTGAAAACACATAAATGGAAGTAAAATGCGATTAACTTAAGATACTCTTATTACAGAGAACCATTGTGGTTAAGATGACAGGTATATAGTCCTTAAGAAAAGTAATATGGTAAGATTAGTATTAAGACACAAAAAAAGAAAAGCCTCAAGCCCAGACGAAGGACCTGGACAGGGGAAATTATGACAGCAGCTTAGGTAGAAAGCATGCACAATTCACAAACAAAAGATCAAACGAAGCCTAACACGGTAGCGAGGACACTGTCATGGGGACACTCAAGTTTCTTTACACCGCCATTTAGGAGAGGAAGTGAATGAACATCACTATTATCCAGAGATATATGAAGTATTTTAGTCTTTCTATTACCTTACTATCTTCTAACGCTTAATAATTAATTGTTACAGACAGACGGGTTGAGTACTCGACTTCCAAATACGCTTCAAATATTGTTATTTTAAAAATGTTAGTACCAATTCATACGCTCTTTACGTTTTATCTATTTAAACTTTATTTCTGTATTCTGTTCTTTGTCAGATATTTTGCTTTAATAAATAATATAGCTTAGCCACCATTGTGATCATCGGAACGAAAGGACCAGTATCGATATTGAACTCTCAAGACCTTAAGAGCTTTGGTAAATGCGGGGAACATCCGGCCTCTTGGGATATCGTGTGTGGATACATTATGCGTCATATAGACCATGGGTTGTCTCTTGGAAATTGGTTGCTAAGAGTGGTAGATCAAGTACTCCTCGTAGTCGGTGTCTAACACGTATATTTTAGCTGGCATATCGTCTAAAACAATTAACACTATCAAACAGAAAACATTGATATATAAATGATAGATAATCTGGGCTAATTATATAATAAGATTCGCACTTACTCTGTATATAACGATGCAGAACAGGTACGAAGGGTGTACTATTAATTATATACTGTAATTGCAACGGTATATGGTCTGTAGAGAGTGTAAGACTATGCATTCCCAATGTTAAGGTTGTACAAAAATGGGGAAACAATAATCTAGAACTGCCGCAAAATAATCTTGGCGAATTAATTTCTAATTATTTCTCTACCTGAGCAAAAACCTCACATGCGCGTCAAACCCCTGCGAGACCGTCTTCAATATGACGTCAGCCACCAGGAAATTTGATGGACAAGATGCATACATTCAGGACTACAATACATTAAGCTGTCAATCGATAATGTTTAGGATTGCACAGGGATCATGACAGGTGAATGGATGTAGTACTGGAATGCGGCTATCTTGTCCACCACCATGGCGGTATTGAATACGGTCTTTCTATATCTCACAGAGAAGCCAACGTGCCGAGGAAGCTTATTCACACATTTCATCAAACGCTTTCGTTCGATTTTTATTTTTAAACCTTCCGCATTCCCCATAAAATCATACAGCCTGTATCCAAAAGTGGTACATTTCAGAACAAAAAAAGTTTAAATATGAAATGCAAAATCAGTCATTTCCTATTTGGTAGAATATTAAAGAAACAAACCAAGCTTCCCAATAATGTTTGTTTCAACTTATTTGCTTTTTCAAATCAGAGATATAATCCAATTAGTACGATACACCAAAATACACCGGATCTGTGCCACTTTTAGGCATGGGTTTCGCGCTGTCTTGAAGTCACAAAAGATTGCAACTTGCAAAAGAAATCACAAAACACCAGAATAAAGTACACAAAGGGAACTTTAATAGTCAACAATAACCAGTTCACTGATAAATATTTCTTCATAAATATACACAAATACAAATTTTATTGCATGTCAATGAAATTTGAGCTTTGAATTTATTACAAAATTGGTATCTGTTTAAATAATGCCAGAATGAATATAATTAGACCAAAGTAACCACTCAAATCCAGCGATATCTCTTGTGACATTAAATATGGGTTTGGTTCAATAAAAACATGATTTTGGGAGGCCAAGTATTAAGGTGTTGTAGGATTGCGTTTCATGATACTTCAAGACCATACAGGGTTTTACGTTCATGATTCTCTTCTAACAGTATGTCGAATGTTATACACTTATTTAAAGCCAGAACATACTGAAATAATTCCTCCCATTACGTAACGGTTTTCGCATCTTTTAATTTTTTTAAATTAAAGTTAATCATTTTTGGAAGAATCTGTTCAAATGTAAATAAACTTATGTTTAACTAATTCTATCAACGTTTTCACTCCCCTAACCAAAAAGTGCATAAAACTCGATTTTGTGTTACGCAGTAACTGCAGTTCTCTATACGATTCAAACAAGCAAATGAGATGAAACGAAATTATTGAAAAGCGCTTTTTCTTCTTTTTAAGGTGAGCACACAAAAGACTTACTTATGTTGAGATATAATACTAAAACAATCAGTTTAGATTGTACCATTTTAGACAGGCTGTAAGAACAATGTTAATTTAAAGACTTACTATTAGTTTTAGTAATGAAAGAGGGCCGTAATAGCCAGCATAAAAATTGAAGTGTTTAGTGCAGAATTTTTCAGAAAAGACTTTACAATTCGACAAAGGTGAAATAAAGGTTATATTTTTTTGGTGCAATGGAAAATGGTCCTGTTTTCAAACCATTCGATTGCAGGCCATCAGCGGCTAAATTTCAGTATGGTAATGTGAAGAAGGACAATGACAAATCGAGCCCAATAAAGTCGGAAAACCAAAGTTTATATCAAAAGTATACACCAACACTAATTGCATTAGTTCAACAACAGGTTAATCCGCTTTCCATTGAAAAGATTTGATTCACAAATCCTTACCTTATGATTGATATGTTTTTGGGTATGTTAATTTGAGAATGGTACTTACGGAGTGTATAAATCCAGACGCATGCTCAGTTTCATTGGTAGTAGAAAATGGTATTGCGATGGCGTGCTTTATCCGTCGAACTCAACGACTGGTTCGATTACACGGTCTGGCAGATATTTTACTGGGTTATCATCGAAAACTGGATCGTAAGGCAATGACGATCAAGTAAATAACTATCAAAGTAGTGCGCTAAAAGATGCAAGCGCCACCATATATGTGCGTAACGTCGAGCCTTTCATAGGGGATGTTCACATTGGACAAGGACCGATCCATATTTGCTATCTACCGATGAAGGTTGCCAGGAAGAAGGTTGACTCTGGAAACGGATGCATTGCGCTCAACAACAAAAATGTTGTGAGAAACCCATGCAAAACTCAAAGCACATGGTTTCGGTGCAGAAATGTTTAACTATAGAGTACACTTATAGGACACTAACTCGGTACTGGGGGCAATCAAATGATGCATTCAATTTATTATGTGACAGGTGGTGTTGCAATCATGAAAACGTTTATTGTCAACCTACCTGCTTATTTCTTAAGGAAGGAAAAAGTTTCTTTATTGTTATTACTACAGCATGTCTCAAAAAATTGTACAATCAAAAGCCGATTTGTTTCATATTTTATCTCAACATAAGTAAGGTCATTTGCTACATCAAATTAAAGAAAAAGGACCAGGCTTTCCAGATTTGTTTTCATCTCATTTGCTTGTTCAATCGAGAGAGATAACTCCCGTTTACTGCAGAACACAAAAAATCGAGTTTGTGCCATTTCTGGTTGAGTGACACCGTGAAAAGATTGTTACACATAAGTTATTCAAATTTGAACAGATATGAAATTCTTAAAAGGATGATAACTTCATAAAGGGAAGAAACTCTAAAGATACGAAAACAGTTACGTAATATTGGAAGTTATGATCAGTAAGTTACGGCTTTAAGATAAAGTAATAGGCATTCAACATACAATTGGTTTGTTAGACGAGAACCATGAGCGTACAACAATCTGGAGGAGAGAGTTTATGGTCTTGAAGTATATGAAACGCAAATTCCTCCACCACCTTGATACTTTGCTTCCAAATTCAAAATTTATATTGACTCAAACAATTAGTAACTGCACAAAGATACGTGCACTATTTTTAAAGCCATTTCTTTGGATTTGGAGTGTTTCTTTGTTTGGTAATTAAATCTTCTGGCATGATTTTTATCAGACACCAATTTTGTAATAATTCAAAGTTCCCTTTCAATGACGTTCAATAAATATTTGTATTGTTTATTAATTATGAAAAGAAGATATTTATATTGAACTGATTATGTTAAACTATTGAAACCTGTGTGGATACAACTAGACTTCCTTGTTTACTTTAAGCTGTGTTTTGTTTCTTTTGTCAAGTTGCACTCTTTTGTGGTTTAAGACAGCATGGCTTAACTGCGCAAAACAACTCTACCCATGCATAAAAGTGGCCACAAAATTGTATTTTGGTGTATTGCACAATGTGTGGTTATATCTCTGGAGTGACCAAAGCAAATAAGATAAAACAAACCCTGGAAAGCCTGTCTGTGTTCTTATATTATGTCAAGTAAAATTATATTTGAACTTTCATATTTAACCAAATGGTTTTTGATTGTCCCACTTTTTTTGAGCAGGTCTTATAAAACGTACTCTATAGTAGATTCAACCATGTTAGTGTACCTCTAGTACTTTTCCGAAGGTATGGATACGAAGAGGCGGATGTGTAGTGCGTGGGTGAAACTAAAAATTCAACGCTAAAGCCTATTGATACATATAGATGATAGTAGATGTAAAAGCAATTCTATGATAATGAAAGCCATTCAAGTTAAAAGTAAAGGCAATTTATAGCTACATGAAATCTCAAAAACATTCTGCAATCGTATTTGTCAGTGGTATCATGTTACGACTTGAATGTTGAAGGCAAGTGTTTTGGATACGAAGGAGCACAAAACCTTTGCCACTCTCTATTTGTGCCAAAAAACAAAAAAAAAACCTTGAAAGGCAGATTTTCTTTTAATTCACTCCTGAAGCAGGTGAATCGGGTCACACATTTTCTTTTCTGCCTCCTCGCCCAACTAATAGACGCTGTCCAAAAATGTTCCTCTGGTGACACGATGGGTAGAATGTACTATACTTATCATATAAGATTATTCACCACTAACGGTAGTGTATGTACTTTTTATATCGTTCACTTACTCAAAAAAATATGGCGGCTCCATGGAAACCACGCACCGATCAACACGCCCGTTCTTGGATTTTGGTCGGGAACCATGCAAAAAAAAAAGAGGGACTAGCTCA
>JAMKCH010035437.1:0-22233 GCA_023653785.1 Ophioderma brevispina
GGTGTTTTCAAAGAGGTAAGTGTAAATACTTCAGTCGATTTGAGAGTTGTTATTAGAGTTTTGGAAAAGATCGGAACCCTAACGAGTATGATAATCACGAATGAAGTATGAATTCAGATCCATAAGCAATGGACTTTTCCAGTGACGTCATTTTCATTTATTTTTATATCGATCAAATTTTGTGGCATTGAAATCGATTCATTGATGGCATTTGACAAAAATGCCATCAATGAATCGATGGCATTTGACAAAAATGGTATGTTTGCTTAGTTGAAGGCACAATATTATCAAGAGCCCCTAACCAATAACACTACGTGCACGGTTTTTACAGGAAAAACTACCAACATTTGATGGTTACCAAATACTACTACTTTTTGATATCGATTATTAGTAATATACAAAATACTATCAAATTTCGATATCGAAAAATAGTAACATTTCAAATCCTACTAATTTTCGATATCGAAAATTACTAGTATTTGAAATATACAATTTCTCGACGCAGCAGGTATCCCCTACACACACACGGGCACAGCATTTACAAAACGACTGCTATGAAAGATTAATAACAGATAGATTGATTAACGCGGGTAAGTAAGAGTTTGAGAAAAGTTGTTTTAAATTCATTTGTTGACAGCGATCAAGGTTATATTTCTTACAGAAACATTTTTAATATCGATAGATTTGTTTAGATGATGTATATAATTCCAAGCAAGTGGGGTCAAGTAAGTAGGGTCAGATAAGTGGGGTCAGTAAATGTACCAACCCAATGTTTGGACCGGTTGCTAGGAAACGCCGCAACGCGCGGACCTATTACGTGTCACTTCGGTGGCGTATTGTGCCTTTGCGTACGAATTGAAGTTCTGACACTTTTTGTGTCACGGTTCTCAATGCGGTCATCACTACATGTTGCCAACATGTAGCGATGACCACAATGAGATTCCATCCGCTGATACCAAAAGGAATTTTGTGAATTTAGTCTGTTGCCTTTTCTTCGTCAGTTCATA
Organism: Ophioderma brevispina; assembly: GCA_023653785.1. Lineage (NCBI taxonomy): Eukaryota > Metazoa > Echinodermata > Ophiuroidea > Amphilepidida > Ophiodermatidae > Ophioderma > Ophioderma brevispina. Next base: position 1,008 of record JAMKCH010035437.1, read on the forward strand.
ACCAAGTTGTAATGATATCACGTGGACGCAATTTTCCTCTCTATACAACTTATAATCGCTTTGAATTTAGAGAAATGATGCGTTAGATTTGGATCAATGTCACCATTACTATCTATTTCTAACCTATCAAAATTATGTTATTAGCCATTACTGTGGATACACCGTCACCCAATTTGGAAACTGAAATTGTAGTGAGGAGCACGAGGAAAAATTTCTGTTCTCTCGATCTTCTTGAGTTGATCTAAATAAAGCTGAGCAAGTGTCATTTGCTATGAAGGTGTTATCCTTTTGAACAGGCCCGTGTTAAAAGAAAAATGGATTACTTGCTTTAAAATTTTGTGCATCGGCAAAAAATTACATGATTAGTTTGTTAGAATTTCTTTTAATTGTACAATCATAGTAAATTGTGAAACACCACACCAGCATAGCCAACTGAGAAGTTATTACCATTAATTAACCAATCACCAGGTTTGTAAGCGTTTTGTGTTAATCATCAATGATGAAAAGTACTTTGAAACAGCATGAAAGAAATATAAACTTTCGTAAAATTTTGATGTCATACATTTAGTAACTTCCGCCCTTTAGACTTTTGCTGAGGCGTTAAGTTACACCGCGATTTCAACATTTTGATGTTGTGCCACCACCCTCCGTTGACCTAGCCAAACAAGTCGCATGCCTGTCGCGTGTTACATGGTGCACGCCAATAGCTCCGGTGGCACGTGCTGGCAATGCTTACAAACCATATGCCTAACCAGTAATTTCACGAAGGCAGAGTCCCGGGTCAAGGGTAAAATATTAATGTTACGATGGCTCAGCCACGTTTTTGGGTGATGACTTGCCAATCCGGGGGGAGGAAAATGGTAGGAAATCCCGGGGACCCGTCTTGCGTACTCAACTTGAATTTTATTTGGGTAGGGCTGCCGGCTGTGCAGCTGAAAGGGCCTTCGACCAGGGTCTTAGCCCGGGTCTTAGGAACTGAATGAAATGCGAAACTTAGGAACTGAACAATCAGCTAAATCAGGACCTTTGAGAACTGGATTTTGTTCAAGATCAGGCTATATGCAGTAAAAATTAGCACTTAAGCGATCAAGGCATTTCCCACCCGTTGGTGCCTAAGGGGGTGGGTCCTATAGGGACGCCTTCCAGAAAACGCCTTTCCCGTTTGAATTTTTGGGCGTGGTAGCCGACGGGCTACTCGCTCTATTCGCTTGGGTTTTGACCTACTTTTGAAATATCAGTGTTGCAGAAAATATTCGTGCCGTTTATATTCTCTAAAATCCACATGTGGTGATAGCTTATGAAATGATGTGCAATTTTACTTCATATGGATATGTACTCAATAAGATAGGCCTAGCGAAAACCTGAACGTACATTGACAAAAAGATAATAACGTTCAAAAGACTAGATATACAAAGCGATCTCTTATCACACTTGTTTGCCGTCGTGAGCGGTATACACTTAAAACACGACGGTAACACAAGAAACGTTAATCTTTAGAGGGCGTAATGTACTTTGTGCGGCCAAGAAATCCCAAATTCAGACATCGTCTTGGTTTAACACGTAAAAACGAAATCTTGCCGAAAAATTCTGAAAAATCTTCTTATTCCAAAACTGTTGGAGCTGGAGAATCAACTCCACTGTAAGCGCTATTTCTGATATTTTTTGCATGAATAACAGACGAGGACGCACTCTTTGTATGCTCTAAAATCTACATGTGTGATAGTTTGTGAATAGATGTGAAATTTTACGTCATAATGATATACTCAATAAGATAGGCCTTACGAAAACCTGAAAGTGCATTTAGAAAAATATATGTTCAATAAAGTAGTAATGCAAGGCGATGAGCGAAAATTGCTGAAAATGTTTTCTAGAGGCTTGCTGGTTTACAGTTTCCTTAAATCATTATTATTAGTGTATTGAATCAACGGGTGTTTAAACGGTTATTGCCATTTTGTTCTAATCCCATTTGGGTCTATAGCCAGTGGATCTAACTTCATTGGGTCTAACTCATATTGTAATACCAATTTGTCTAATACCCATTAAGTCTAACATTCCATTTATGTAACAACCAAAATGTCTAATGCCATTTGGTCTAATGCCAACTCTAGTCTAATGCCCCTTTCGTCTACTACATTTGGTCTAATAACCACAAACCCATTTGGTGGTCTAACCCCATTTGGGTCTAAGATCCATCTGTCTAATATTCATTTGGTCCTAATATCCATTTGGTTCTAATCCCATAGTCTAATATCCATTGGGCTAATATCCATCTGGTCTAATATCCATTTTGTCTAATAGCCATTTGTCTAATATCCATTTAGTCTAATATCCATTTGGTCTAATATCCATTTGTCATGTCTAATGGTTCAATATGTTATTTGGTCTAAACACCCATTTGGACCAATTAACATTAGACCAATGGATATTAGACCAAATGGAAATTAGACCAAATGTGTATTAGACCAAATGTTATTAAACCAAATGGTAATTAGACCAGATGGATGTTACACCAATTGATCTTAGACAAGATGGATATTAGACAAATTGGGGTATTAGACCAAATGGATATTAGACAAAATGAATATTTAGACCAGGTGGGTATTAGACCATGGCATTAGACCAATTCGCTTATAGACGATATGAATATTAGACGATATGAGACTTTAGACCAATGAATATGAGACTACCATGTCTTTTATACTAAATTGTTATTAGCCTAAATGGTTATTATCTAAATGGGATTAGACAAATTGGAGTTAGCCAAAATGAACCATTAGGAACAATGGGCTTAGACCAAATGCAAGTCAACCGTGTTAAACATTGCTTTACAACCGCGCCTCAGCTCGCAGTGGCGATAAGCTATTGACATGGTTTGCTGAGGGTAAAGTAAATTATTGGTACCCAGTCTGGGCAATTTCAATAGCTACCCTTATTCTATTTCTTTTTTAGACAGTTTAAAAAGTTAATGTGACTTTGAATTAAGTGCCCTATCATTGGATTTGCATCACACAATCTTAAAAAAAAAAAACAAAAAGAACAAAAATTTTTTGGCTGTTCGTAACAGTTTAGTTTAGGGTAATATACCCCCCAAGTTATAGGACAAACAACTAAAAAGAATCACAAGACACTTCATACAACACGTAATGTGTGAGATTCATTCTTTACCTGTGGTTTTTCTCCCTTTTTAAGCAATTTTTTCGCTTAGAAAAATAACTAAGGAAATATTTTACAGACTTATGCTTCACTTTCATAAGCTATTCCTGCAATTTAAAATATGTTTACATCTCTCATCGGTTTATTACGTTAATTTGTTTACCAAAATAACCTTTTATATCAGACATTTATCTATTCTCCCGACCCAAGTCCGAAGATCTGTGTTTATTGTTGAAATATTACTGCTATAAGCTATAAGTATAGGCCCCGGGTATAACCATATTCATACATTTCAATTGAAATTTTATTTTACACGTCCTTTCCTTTTATGAAATCACATCACTTTTAGGGGTTATAGATAATATCACAAGTATGACTAAACGTTATAGTCTCGTCTTCAAATTGGGGGCAAAACCGGTCGCAGTGCCAAAGTTTTGGACCGACAATAGGTCCTTTTCATGTTCATACCTCTTCTGACATGAATACTAAGAAGTATTCAATGCTGGCGTAACTATAAGATGCTTCAAATGTGATCCTTAAACTGGCCGATATCACGTATTACTGTTTAAAGTCAGTGCTGAGGAACAGTTTACCATGACTTACTATGTAACATTAGATAAATGTGAGGACATTTTGAGATCTTTTCCCGCTTTGCCAGCCTGGGATCAGTCACCTATAGACACTGCAATACTTTATCTTTATTTGACCATACGGAAACACATATGACCGTGAACAATCTTGACACAATCCACACCGCATTTTTATTTATTTATTAAAGAGGAAAATCCACGGTGTTGAGTAAATGTACCTGTCAAGCAACACAGAAATAGCTTGTGATACATTATTATTATTTTTTATTATTTATTATTATTTTTCTTTCCCAGGTTAAACCCGATTCTAACACGGGGCCCTGCAACAACAATAATCCTATTTTAAACAGACATAAAAAAATAACATACTTATGGCAAAACTCTTTGTATAAAATATAGCATTTGTTTTAAAAGTACAGAAATATATATCATATTTTAAAAATTATCAAAGCTCTACATGATTTGCCAAAACATACTCGTATATACCACACCCGATTCCCCATCCACCACTACACACACTCACAACACGACTTACTCCACACACACATACCACATCAAATACAACCCCGAGAGACATACACGTGCGAACACACACACATACAAACACACACACGCATACACACAAACCCACCCCCCCACACCCCACACATACCACCCCACTCCCCCCCCCCCCCACACACACACACGGACATACACAACAACCCCAAACACACACCCACACACACCGTAGACACATATACACCACACGCACAATCTAGACATTTATACACTCACTCACGCACACACAACACCACGCACCACAACGGACCTATGCACACTCATTTTACACACCGTATATAAAGGTTCAAATATAATTCAATCAAATTATTTTAGAAAATAAAGGGCAATTATTTAAAACAACAACCATTAGTATCATATACAAATATTAACAACTATATATAAAACTATTGCATTTTCATGATGACCTGGTATCTTTCCCTTACACATTGCACTCTGGAGTTTCTTAACATTAATCAAAGGTTATTCCCACACATAACGCCACTATCATGAAAATGAAGACTTATATATTCAGTATCATTACCATTTTTACATCTAGGCAAAGCTAAAAGACCAGTGTCGCTTGCCTTGTATTAACCTATGCATTTCAGATATGCATTTAAACTTATTTATGAGATATGAGGAGCCAAGCTGTTTTAACTTTGTACATTAATAATGCCTTAATAATTAGTTTGGAGCGATTGACCAGTGGCTCCCATCCTAACATGGAAAACTTGGACTTGAGAATGTAGGTAATTTACAGATAAAATAATTCTATCTACACAACGTTTCTGAACACATTTAACTTATGAACATCATCGTTGAAGCGACCAAAACCAAGTACAACAATATCCAAGTGTTGTTGTACTAGAATTTGTACGAGTGTTAAGTATATTAGCACCAGAAACGTTTTGATTCGCCGTAGAGTGCCAATCTTACAAAAAAACCCTTTGATTTTTTTTTTTTAAATTATGAATTTTAAAGGGTGCCATCTATTGATAAAACAAAACAACACCCAAACACTGTAGCTGTCTCAACTCGTTCAAGTTTGTACCCTTCAATGGTAACTGAAAAAGCAATTAATTGGGCTTGCCGTAGTTTTTTGATTCCGTACCAATGAGCAGTATATTTGGCTTATCTTGTTAAGGAAGCTTGTTCTCTTTAAAGTAACCAACTTGTAATGTGCCTTCAGATCATCCGTCGTTCTGTGATATGTCGTTTACGTCACTACCACTAACAGACAAGGTAGTATGTCTGCATAGCTAGATATTTTATACCATGCTTAAATATTAGACAAACCATTGATAAAAGATCAAAAATACATGGGCCCAAAATCATACCTTGCGGAACAACCAATATCAATTTCAAGTGCATCAGAAACACAACCTTTAAATATAACCCTCTGCTTTCTACCCAGACAATAATATGTGAACCACTTAACTGTCTATCAGATGCCCCTATGAAACGGAGCTTTTTAATCAAATATCATGGTAACCGTGTCAAAAGCCTTTCTTAGATCTATGAATGCCACACCAGTCATTTCACCAAAGTTGATGCTCGTGAGCCATTCATCAACCATATCGAATGAGAGCAGTTTCGGTGAATGACCGGGGCGGAAACCTGATTAATGTACATTAATAATATCATTTGACTGAGAAAAGATAGACATTATATGTCCATCTCTTTCAAAGGATTTTACGTGACAAGGGAGAATGGATATCGGTCTATAGTTATTTGGTTGTACCCCTAGATCACTACCTTTGTGCAATGGTGTTACTTTTTGCCTCTTTCCATAAAGCTGGGAAAATCCCTGTTGACAAAGACAAATTCATTGTGGACAAATTCATTATATATGTCAAACTAGGAACAATAACAGGCCTGGATAGCTTAAGAATGTTACAGCTTATATTTCATCAGACCTGTGCTTTTTTGCTTCGTTGAACGAATTCTTTGTTCAAGGACACAAAGTCATTTGAAATAAGGCATTCAAGACGAGTTGTATAATAAATCAGATTGATTTTAACATATTATCATGCGTTATTCATCAATTATCCTCAGTGGGCGTTTGATCACTATACATCCCCGAATCTAACCATGCTGATTGACTTATGTATTCAACACTAGTGAAATGATGGTTAAACCCATTAGAGATGTCAATATCGGATGTTAATACATTATCATTCAACATAATCGACACATTCGTCATTATACACAAAAGCATTCGCAACGATCAAACCATATGCTGCTACCTTAACGCAATTTTGAAACTTAGGGCTTCAGAAAAAAATGCACCCGTGACTTAACTATTCTACTTAGTTGAAAAAAGGAACCCTTTGTTTCAACAAAGCTTTAAGGCTTCCCACCATAGGCCATAGTGCATTGTTTCGGTCGATTCAGAGACCTATATTTTCAAACTCATTAACATACATCACATCCCTTTTAAAGGATTTTAAGTTGAACCCTTCTGAGAGAAGGGAATCGACAAAATATCAACATTTCAAGTAATCGAAACAAATTTCACATAGTCAAAAAAATTGCAATATTTTAAGTATTTTTCTAAACAGCTTGACCAAACCAAAACCTAACCCGCCCGTAAATTATATGACAGAAACATATTTAGTTTCCAGAACACCAAATGAATATTACCCAGTCAAGACCCCTTAATACATCCAGTCTACCCGGCCAAAAACATTACATGTTATTTAACCCTCGTCTAACGGGGGGGGGGGGGGGGGGGGCACCCAAAAAAAAAAAAAAAAAAAAAAAAAAATGCGCGATTGTTCCGCAAAATGATTTTAGGTAAATCCTAAGTACATCCTTTGCGCACATTTTAGCGAAACAAATTCGGACCTAGCACGTTACCCGGGGGTGGGTGAGCCGCCAAGATAGGGTGTAGGGGGGAGGTTGGTGAAGCCGCCTTGATTTTTCCTATACTTTACTGTGTAAATATTAAAATTGCTCTTACAGTAACAGATTCCATGTTATTGAGCTAAAACTTAATTTTTAGATTAAATTTGTGATTTTATTTCTTATTTTGGCCAAAATTCAACTTTTCTTATATACTTTTGTACACAAAACTGATTTCGACTAATTTTGCGAGGGCGCCGTGCATTATGACGTCATAGAAACAAGGTGCCGGGATGGTACTTATTTTGGTATCATTGGATAGAGGAGACCCATAGCTATCCATTGATACTCAAATTCAAGTTCATAGCGGGTTCGGTATGGAAAATCTATGGGGGAGGTTGCAACAACCCCCTCCCTGGTTAGACGTGTTACAAAAACAGCCTGGTTAGACGTGGGTTAATCGCCATCTCATCACTAATACGTTTAGGTTATATGCACTAAAAATTACCAAAATGCTTATGTGCAAAACAAAACAAACCACCCCACCGCCCCAAAAAACACGCCTACAACCCTACAAATAAAATATAACTATAGGTAAAGGAAATACCTGTTTTTATTTTATTAGTGCAAAACAATTCTGTGACCAAGTTCCTGTAGTCTAACGTCTTCAAAGCTTTTCTGCATGTAAAATCTATTTCTTTCTCATGGCTGTATTTAATAAAATTGGTATATTTTATGTGACTTAACCCTCGTCTGCCGAAGGGGGGGGGGGTGGTTACCACCCCTCTTCAGGTTTTTTTCCCCGGCTTGCTAAAAACCCCTTTTTTGGTGCCAAATTATTTAATGTAATTGTCAATTGACATTTTCCGCTCCTTTTCATCCAAAAACAAACATCCACCGGGGTATAGGTAAGATACAGTGACCCCAAAGTGATGGATGGGAGGTGGCAACCACCCCCCCCCGGGAGAGAAGTACCAACATGCATAACACAACACAGGAACATCACAGACACTTGATTTTGGTACCAATAGATAACTATGGTCCTCCTCTTTCCATTGATACCAAAATGAGTACCAACATGCCTAGCATTACGTCACAATAACGTCAGAAAGTTCGCAAATCAGCAAAACTGCCAATTTCCATAGACACACACACACAGAGAAAAATTCAATTTTTCGCCAAAATGGTTAGGAAAATCATATTTTCGTGCGGTTTGTGACTCTACTTGATGGGAAATGACTAGTTTTATATAATTAATGCCAGCATTTAGAGCTATAATAAGGTGTTTGAGTCGCTAAAATTGCGAAATATCAATTTCCATCCTATATTCAGTATTTTCGTACTTTCCTCAACATATGACGTCATGGTGATGTCATAATGGGGATGTTGGTACTTATTTTGGTACCAATGTAAAGAAGAAACTCTAAACTATTATTTGGTACCAAATTACCGGAATCGGGTTTTCAGTAACGAAAATCACAGAGGGGGATGGTAACCACCCCCCCCCCCCTTCGGGGGTTTTGTTACAAAAAATGGCTCAAGTAGACGAGGGTTAACGCTAACGTTTGCCCGATCGTGATAACTTATTTTGATTTTGGTTAATGATGAAAATACATGTTAAACGTGTTTAAGGGGGCTCTGACAAGTTGTTGCAACAGCAACCCACCGCTCAACATGTAGAGATCCAACTTTTCCCGTTTAATGCATGAAGTATTCCGGTAAAATCTTGTTTTTAATCACTGGTGCGACCTATATAATAATACTAGATTCTTCCACCTTAACGTTCGGCATAAATAACAGCACGGCTCACAGCAACGTTACCGTATGCTTACTCGCGATTTCAGTGTTTCCCTTATTCTTCTTTTCTTTTCATTGAAATATTTCTGTTAAGACTTTAGTGAAGACGATGAAGCCTTGAAAATGAACAAAAAAGCAAACGAAAAATAATAAAACGATAATCATAAACGGTAACCAAGGAAAATCCGAAAGTACATGTATTTTGTGGTAGAATGACTTTGACATTTTGCTTTCTCATTCCAGATTCAACTATCTTTTCTTTTAGTTGGTCATACCCATGACGATATTGATCAGCTTTTCAGCCAGATAGGTGAGCTGCTAAATCAACACGAAGCCGAGATCCTCCCTGAGCTATTACGGATTCTTCCAAACGGGGAGGAATTGTATGGAATATACAACATCAAGGAATGGATGATTTCACATCTTAGCAGTATTAAAGGCCACAGCAAACCACACCATTTCCGTTTTATTCACGACCAAGATTCATCAGGACCCACGAATGTAAAGACGCAGTACAAAAATGCAGCCAAAGATCCATGGCAGAATCTCGGAGGCAGTCTGTGGAAGTCATCTGGATCAAGATGTTTCAATGCAACTTGTCGAGCTCCAGCAATGGTTCAACCTAATCTTGAGGAACTAAAAATGGGGTCTTTGAAGTCAAAATTTGATAAATGGGCCTGTGTGTTCTCTGATCAGGAGGAGAAGAGTCAAGTAAATTGGTGGAAGGCATACGCTGATATGATTATCAGAACGCAAGAAAGAAAGCGCCCAAATGACAAAGCAATTGCCCAAAGAAATGCAACGTGGGTTTACCTAATTGCCCAAATGTGATGTTTCTGCCCTTGGCAATGAGCCGGTACACCTATATAGGAGACCGCGTTGCAAAAGCTAATGATGCGAGGTTAGCCAGCGACGCGTGACTATAAGGTGATTCAAACTTCCGTCGCAGTGCAGGACCTATGAATACGCGTTGTAAAGCACGGAATCCCTAATCGCCTAATTCGCTTAATCCTCTCCTCTATTGATGTATTTATCACAGAATGTTTGCTCGAACTTGTGAAACCAACAATTACTTAAACCAAGTAGCTTTGAAATACAAAAATTTTGTGTTGTGTTTTTCTCAAAAATTATGTTTGAATTTTATGAACACGCCAGAGCAAAATTGTCGTGGACTATTTGTTCAAACAACGAATTCTCCCAACTTCATCCGTGGCAGAAATCTCAATCATAGTCTCGGTCCCAGCCTTGCATGACTTCATTCCTCCGCTCGGACGATAGCAAGCGACTGCACAACGGAAGTCAACTCATTCATTAGCTTGATAAGTCTCATAGCACAGAAAAGTTTATGATGGAGAGATGAATGGGCGGCGCGCCGTGTGAGCCTATCACCACGGGTTTACAAATGACATCAATTTTCGAGTGGTTAGACAGCTGGTCAAAAAGAGAGGACTAGAATAATAAGAACATAGGTATCAGTCAAAAAGTTGTAATAGCGTTCTGATTGTCAAGATGTCGGGTGAAAAGGAAAGACAATCATATAGGCCTACAAATGCATACTCACCGTGTAAGCAATGTCTTGTTTAACACCCACTGTCTTGTTTCGCAACCCGTGGGTTCACAGTCCGGGTCACAGTTTTCAACAGTTGGTGGTGGTGGACCAACATATCTTTCGCATCATTCCGTTAACAAGCTTTATTTGTCATGGATTAGGGGGTAAAATGATCGTCACCGATGGCCAAACAAGACTTCCCAGCATGTTTAAGTTAAAGGTATATCAGATTTTTCAAGAAGATTCAGACTGACATTGGTGAAAACCCGAGCGAGGTCCCGGTAGTGATCAGACTCAGTCAGTACTAGACTAAGATTATCTGTCCCATCAAATGAGTCTAAGCTCACTGCCTATACTTTTAATCTTTTGTTGATTTTAGTAAGACTACTAAATCCTTTTTATCAATAAAAAAACACACTGCACAGAATGTAAATCTGTGCACTCATCCATATTCAGTTCAGGCACTACCAAACGGAGTGATCTTGCGTATAATCGGATATTTTTTTACTGACCTAGGGAGGTTATTTTCGCGCCAGTAAGCATTTCGCGCCAACTAAAGGGGGGTAGGAGATCAATAGTGGGAGGGGGCGAAGTAGGCGATTTAGGGTTAGGCGAGTCCGTGTTTTACAAACGGGGCCGCTATGAATTACCATTTGCGAAATGCAATCTCGTATTTTTCCCATTTGCATCCGGGAACCTGTACCAGAGTTCATGTTTACAAAATTTTGTTGTTTCGTTCGCGTCGCCGAACATTGCCTAAAATTACAATACAAAGTCCTTTCACGTGAAGTTAATCTTACAAAAATGTCGAAGAATATCAAAGGAACAAAAAACAGTCATGGCACTGGGGTAACGGTGCCCACTTGTCACCTGTCGGACGACAAATATAGTGCAACTCACAAATAGTGTAATGTTTTCTTCTGCTATTCTGTGTATACGCTCGTACCGTATATTTTTTATCAATTTGAGGCTTTACAAGCCCGGATTGAATGGACAACATACGAGATGCATTAATTTATGAGGATCGTGCAATGGTCTATTGATAGCCATAACTCCCGCCATAACCTGTGTGTTCGGAGCCGGGTTTTACATCATAGACTCACACCGCAGTACATCACCTTAGATTGCGCCTCGCTCATTATCTCGGACGCTTATGTGCCCCTAAATTGATACGGTATTATCAGATTACTCTCATCTTTATTTCCTAGTGTGAAAATATCATTAATTTTGTATATTTTACGTATATTATTATAAGGTCATAATTTTGTATAACATTTATCAATGTTGAACGATGTAGTGCCAGCTTATAGAAATATAAGTTCGATGATCTGCAATGTGTTTTACTAATCTTATAACTACATGACAGTCGCCGTCAGAATCCTTCAGAGATTTTCAGACATCCGCTCGCATACAGCCGCCAAAACACAACCATAGGTTACATCATGTGCAGTATAACGCAGTTACGACGCGCCCGTAAGACGTAAACCAAGAAGCCAGACGGCTTATAACCCGCCTCTACAAAATGTTTGTTCATCACTATACGCCTTTTTTTTTTGTTATAAGGGGGGGGGGTAATTTTTTTAATTTTTTTAATTTTTTTAAAATAAATAAAAGTAATTCAATTCAAATTTTTACAGCATCACATGGATATTACCATGAGAATGAGATATTCTCATACTCTGTCGGAAATTATAAAGTGCAAGTCTGTTTTAAGGCTGATTCAAGATTTCGAAATATCATTGTTTTTTTTGGTAGAATTCAAAAGAGTCATCTAGCACCCAAAGATAGTTACCAAACTGGCTTAATTCCAAAGTTAAAGATGAATCGGAATTCTCGTTTTCATGCAGTAACAGCACTGTGTTTAACAGTCTCATAGGATCCACCGTGTATAGGCCAACACAAATCCGGCTCCGGATTTTAATTACAAAATTGTGATTTTCATATAGAAAAGGGCTTCGGTCGATTTGAGCTTAGTTATTTCACATGGTGCACTAGTATGGAGCAAGCATTAAGTATAGGCCTAATGCAAAAAACACGATTTGTTTTTGAAAAATTAGTGCGCCCTCCCATCGGGAAATCTCTGAGTCAGCCTTTAGCATATGATGCTGTACTCTGGAGTACAGAATAACCACCATCACATGGTAATTACCATGTTCCACTACTCTAATTGGGTGGTATAACATACATGACATAGGTTTATGTTGAACTCTAACCAATGAAGCACAGCTGTGATTGTAACTGTTATGATTGGTGGTACTCGTGCATGGGCCACGCCACTCGTATTATAATGCTAGTATACTATCGCTTAATCTTTGTCATAATAGGTACGCAACATTGAACTGCTTGTTCTGAGATTGTCCTTCATTTTTGCGGTATACGCCAACACATTGATAGTTACAGGTGTAGACGCTAGCAGATTGAATCTTTTTCAACAGGAATCACATTCAAAACATTACCAATATTTTCGACAACATAATCTGTTCGGGCAAACTGTTGCTGGACAGTTGAAAGACTATCTTTATGTCTTGTGCTCCTTGTTTGTAAGTGCTCTTATCTCAGGGTGCACCAGGCATATTTGATATAACATAAATAGGGGCATTTTGGCCTTCTACAAGAAATTGTTTCTTTCTAATTTGACTATACACCGGTAAAGTGACACACTTAAGATCAAGGTATTTGCCCAACGACGAGGAACCCTTCTTCAGAACTTCCGCCTTTTCCGGTTTATTTTTTAATGAAACTCACATCACTTCTAGAGGGTTATAAAAAGCAACATATTTACAATCAGAACCAAAAATTAGAGTTTGAACCTATTTTGCTGAGTTGCAAACATATGGTCATTCTAATTGAGGTTGCTTATATTTAGCCATGACTGTTTGGACAGATTTATGTACACATAACTTTCAGGTCAGTTACAAAGTAACAGACCATTGTGGGAACTTGACCTGATCTTAATTAATATTCATCCATGGAAACAGTGTTAACTCTAACTAAGGCCTATGTGTACATGTTTTTGCTGAGGCGGTCATTCTGGTTGAGGATGTGGCAGTGAAAACACCAAATCGACTGGTCAAGCTAAGTTGTCTGTGTGTCTTCTTCGATACTTATCCCAGCCTCGTAACATAGGGCAAAACTTTAATTTTCGCGCACTCAAATTTGGACCAAAATACGTCAATTTGATTTTCCCTTTTCTCCAACATGATGTATTAACATTCAAATTTTGTGGTTGTTTGGGGTCATGAATAGACCAAAATAATTATATTAAATAAAAAATGGGAGTTTTATACATTTAGCATTTTAGGAATTTTATGACAACTTTTTGTAGGAACCGCGTATCGTAGCATGAGTTTCTACAGGGAAAGGAATTCGGGATCGAAATACATTCCAGCATGAAATTACAAAAAGTATTTGCTAAAAAATCCGAGTCAAAGTATTAAAATATGCGAAAAAGTGAGTGCTGGTCCATAGGAACCATCGCCCCGGTCACTAAAATGTTAATGAGGAATAATTGCCAAGGCAACCGATCCAAACATTTACGAGAGAACTAAAAGACCTCTCTGCATGTGTACCATATACATGCAAACCGTGGACCCAGACAACATTACAATATTGGCCCAAGCTTGGCCCAATATTGACTTTGTATTGGCTTAATTTTAGCTATCAATATTGGAACAATATTATTTGCTCATTGGCACTCAGCATTGGCCCAATATTCGCAAACATTACAAAAAACACTGGCTCTACACCTCGACGTATTGACCACTCATAGCCCTAACGCATTGCATGTTATGTATAAGAACTCTGCATGCCCGGTGAATGTATGACAATTCCATTCCCCGCGCGGTTTGTGTTTCCCCGTAAACGTTTGGACAGGTGTAGAAGTAATTATAGTCCGGCGTACTCATAGTCCGGGAACAATTAATAGTGAACAATAGGGCAATCGATTCAGTTAGTTGACTCTTCATTACAGTTGACTATACATTAGTTTCACGCTTTATTCCGTTATCGTCTATGGAGCCCCGGACTGTGGCTCCCGCCGGACTATATCTGCTTTCACACCGGTTACCGGGGCAAAAACTCCCCCAGTACATGTCACTTTACGGCATGATATTGTCAGAAATGTAGCAGCATAATCCGTGTTGCTCAAAGGATAGGCGACATTCTCAGGAATCTCCCTATTTACCTTGTTCAACGTGTTCTTCAATTCGTGAAAACTGTGGTATTGCTCGATATTAAGAATGTTCATGGTTGGTCTGTATTATGATCTCGTCGTTGAAAGCATGGGATATCATTCCTAAATCGTGATTTAGAAATAATAACTGGCACTGTGAGTGCCATTAGAGCCACTGACGATGTCCTGGAGACGCTGTGCAACTTGAGTGTTTTCTTTGCCACGTCCATCTCGTGCAGGAGGTGTTTGTGCTTTTGTCGTCAATGCCTCAATGACGAAGTACGTTACCCCTTCTCCAAAGTAAAAATGGACATATCCGTATTATTTTGGAATAAACCGTGGTAAGGCTTTTTTTTGTAATCATTTGCAATCCGTAGTCTTTCCCAATAACTTAAAAACACGGAAAATGACTTCTGGATTCATTGATGGATTATACCAAACATTCATCATTCCTCTTATGGTATGTGATTCAAGTTGTGATGTTTAAAAGAACAGGGAAGTTGTTCGGTAATATACTAGATAGTGTAGCCCCTTCAGCAACACATCAAAGGTACTACTCATCTCATCTCAGACTTTTCATATCAACAAGGTGTAACACGTTGACTCGCTGGTTACATATAAAACGTTTTTGGTGATTTTTCGCAGTTGAATAAACATTCTATCCTAAGACCAAGATTGTAAAATTACGTCCTAAAGTATCTTATTTCAAAGATACCTTGAATGAAAAATAAACATCAGTCACTGAAGTTGACAATCAACGGTTAAAAAGAGCATTTGCAAGATTTAAACAGTCTAAATACGACTGCCATCCATCAAAAAGAAGTTGCTGAATGTTAACTTTCCGGCTTACGTTTGATTGAGTGATTATTGATTAATTGATTGATCGATTGATTGATTGATGGATTTATGTATATTCATGTATCTATTTATTTACTTATTTGTATGTTTATTTATTTGTTTCTTTAATGGGCGATGAAATGAAATATTCTGTTGCTTCAGTTTAAGCAGTTACTTGCTAAGTATTGTGATTGTTTTTGCTTAGAATTAGTTGCAGTCCTTTGTGTATACGTGTATGATGCAGTTTTATTCTATAAATACGGTATCCTAAGACTTCTGTGCACATTGTTAAGTTGATTTATGCAAAAATAGATGGCTGCCAGAATGGGCTCTGGACATCCAGTTGTTCACAGTCTATTTGAACAGCTATTTGCCAGGGTCATATTCTCCCCTCTGTTGTATCATCAATTGTTTTTTAGTATTTCAACTCATAAAAAGAAATATGATAGATAACTGTTTTTTATGCATATTATGGTAACACATGTTTTCATTTGCCTACAGTATTTATGTTGTTGTTGTTTATACTAAGCGCATCACAACATATTGAGACTGTTCTTTACATAGGGCCGTATTCTCAAACGATGTTTAAAATAAACGGTGGTTAGGCCTAACTGTGGTTAGTTAAACGCACTGTTTAAAACACCGCAGGTTAAATATTTTAACAAGTCGTTTAGCTAACCACTGTATTTCAACGCCGAAAATATCATCCACCGAACTGTGACTTATCTTCGCCATTACGTGTGCGTGAAGAATATTTATATGTCAGACAATGCCTTCCGTAGTTGTAAATGCAACGCATGAAGCCCACGGGTAAATTTCAAGAATGTCACGTTACGCAAGGAGCTTTAGAATTTGTTGAATGATGGAGACAAAAGCCCGGACCGATTTAAAACTGTTTTATGTCGTTGTGCCGCACTTGCTATCATTCAATACTACAACAGATAAACACGAGCATGAAAATAGAAGCAAAGGAAGAATGGACGAGAAGAAATGAACTGAGGACTCGGAAAAGAAAAATAAGAGAAATAAAGGCGGTAACTGGTCTAACCACGAGTATCCCATAGAGCTGAAAATATCAGGCATTTGATGAAAACGTGAAGTTAAACACGACTTAAACTACCCCCGGACCAAGTCTAAGTTTAACAACGTTTTAGGCATGTTTAATGATGTTCGGCTAAAATTTAAACAGCGTTTAAAGTTAACCATGCTTTGAGAATTGCGTTTATTTTAGCCGGCGTTTAAATTGCGATTTAACCAACCAGTGATTAGCGTTAAACATCGTTTGAGAATACGGGCCTTAGTGTTTTGTATACAACGTGTCCCAGAAAAAAAATAACACCTTCTTTCAACAAAGTGAAATAAAAAATTGGACCTGGAATGAAAAGCGTAATACATTTTGTAATTCGGATCCCTTGATCTTAAAAGGTACACGATTACGTAACACATAAGCAAAATCAATTCAAGTTTGATTGTTATGTCTTAAAAATGGCATAATTTGGACTTTTGCATGTTTAAATCTCTTAACACTTAAAGACACCATCAGTGATTTGCGAAAATCAGAAAATCGAAAAAATCATCAAAAATCAGATTTTTGCATGTACGTAACAAGTACAGGTATCGTAACATACCCTGCAAATGATAAGACCAGAACCAACCTAATAAGGACAGAATCGGACATTTTTAGTCATTACTGTCCGTTCGGACACTTACTACAACACGTAATTGAATGGGGAATCGTATCTTGGAACACTGCCGTTTTCTTCCTTTTCTGTCAATTCTTCAGTTGGAAAAGGTAACTTATGAGAATCTACAGACTTCATCCTTCACTTTGCGGTATTCCTGCAATTTTCAATATTTTTCTAATCACTGTAGTGGGTCTTTAAAGGGACAAGGTCCCTTCCTACTTCCATTAGTTTACAGATGGGGCGGGGGTTCGCATGGGGACCCCCCCCCCCCTCTACGGAAACCACTTTCCCAAAGGAATTTGTGCACGAAATTTATACCACACATGCAGGGTTAAAAATCAGGCAGTGAAGCTCATACTACATGCAATTCCGAAAGCATGCCAATATGAACAATCGGTATGTACACAGTTACCAGGTGCTGATTTCTTAAGCCATTAATGTCATTAAACACTGTGTAGCACTGTGTGTTACATTGCTTCGTGTTTGAATTTAATATTTGTTCTTAAAATACAGGTGTTACTTTTTTTCTGGGACACGCTGTACATTTTCAATGCACTTTTAAAGTGTATACTATCACTATCTTACTATTGAGCTTACAATGCTAAGCTAACACTTTGTAAAATGGTTGTAAGATTATTTATGTTAATTTTTGTCCAGATATTACATGTTTACATTATAACTGATTAATGTGATATGAGATATTCCTACATTTAACTACCGATTAAACAAAGAAACAAAGCAATCGAGAATGCCATTTCAAAATTCTACAGTATGTTTCTAGTAGTTTTTTATTTATATTTCACCGTGCTACGTTCCATGGACATGGTACGTTAGCACACCTTGGAAATAAGCTAACAGTCATCTTCATAATTTCCTGCGATTTTAATACCTGATAATTGTGTTGACATTTTTTTGTATAATAGCCTCATGTTCAATAGTATTACTTCAGTCGTAGAAAATATTTTAGGAAATACCATTTCACAATTTACGATAAAAGGCCTACGTAGATTTTCGGACAAGTAAGTAATATTCCGCTAGATTTTTAGAGGATAAGCATGAACTAGATTTATTTTCAAGAAAGATCCTTTCAATGTTGTCAAGGGGATGCGAGGAATCGTTGGTCACGATAGCAGTTTAGACGGAATTTCACCATGATTGTATGAATAAAGAGGAAAAGTTAGGATATTTGTGAGCCAGTCCCGACGCACTGGGGTCGCACCCCCTCCCAAATTCCCCACAAAGGTCAAAAGGTTCCCCTTTTTTGCTGATTTTTTTTTGGATCAAAAGGTCCTAAATATAGATAAATGTTGAAAAGAACGTCCACTTTTTGATGATGAAAAGTTCAAAAAAGGACCATTGGGGGGGGGGGGGGGGGGGGGGGGGTTAGGTTCCTTTTTATTCAAAACAGGTGTACTTTTTCGAAAAAAAAAGGTGCACTTTTTGAGGTCCCGCACCTCCCAAAATAAATCCTGCGTACGGCCGTGTTGTGAAGCCATGTGTAATCAATCATTATGATGAGAAGAATGTGCCTAAAAGTAATTAGGCAAATTTATATATGAAAAACACCTTCTCGTTTTGAAGAACATAAGGTGGCGGACTAAATTTTGAGAGAAATTAACCCCTGTCTACCGAAGGGGGGGGGTGGGGTGGTTACCACCACCCACCCTTCAGGAGTTTGTCCCGGCTTGCTAAAACCCCCTTTTTGTGCCAAATATTTTATGAATTTCCAATTGACATGTTACGCTCCTTTTATCCAAAAAAACAAAACATCCAACCGGGGTATAGGTAAAGATACAGGGTGAATCCCAAAGTGAGGATGGGGGGGGGGGGTGGTAAACCCCCCCCCCCCCCTTCGGAAGAGAAGTAACCACATGGCTAACACAACACAGAAAACATCACAGAACTTGATTTGGTACCAATAGATAGCTATGGTCCTCCTCTTTCATTGATACAAAATGAGTACCAACCATGCCTCCTAGGATAAGTCACAATGACGTCATAAAGTTCGATGTCACCAACAAAACTGCCTTTCCATAGACAACACACAGTTAAAAATCAATTTTTCGCCAAAAAGGTAGGAAAATCAGATTTTAATGCGGTTTTTTGACTCTACTGGATGGGACATATTTAGTTTTATATAATTGGAAAGCATTTTAGAGCATAATAAGGTGTTGAGTCGCTAAAATTGCGAAAAATTCCGCGAAATATCAATTTTCCACCTATATTCAGTTATTTTCGGACTTTCTCAACATTTGACGTCATGTGACGTCATAATGGGGAGTTGGTACTCGATTTTGATACCATGGAAAGAAGAAACTAACTCTAAGCTATCCTTTGGGACCAATTTACAGAATCGGGTGTTCAGTAACGCAAAATCAAAGGGGGGTGGTAAACCACCCCCCCTATGGCTCGGTTAGACGAGGGTTAAAATGATTGCATCCATCTCCAAACCATTTTTCCGTGTTGGACCTGTTCATAAACCAACTAGGATTATTATGTTTATAATTTAATCAAAAATTATTACGCTTTGTTTTGTCAACTGGTGAATAAACCAAAAGGAAAATTCTTCAGAAGTAAGGATTGTTGTAAAGTGCTACCAATATTTAAACCAGAGCATTTGTCGTTCACTTGACCCCTGAACGTTGCAAAACACAGAGGTACCAGACTGCAGAATTCATATCTCGTCAAATTATGTCTTGTGATTCTAATATCTTATAATTTGGTTTACGCCACCATTTTATGTGTTTTTGCTAATGTATTATTAATATAGGCATGATTGTTTGATATGTCTGTCTGATGTGTGTCTGTCTGATGTTTGTGTGTGTGTTTGTGTGAGTGTGTGTGCGCGCGCGCGAGTGTGTGTGTGTGTGTACGTACGTACGTATGTGTGTGTGTTTGTGTGTGTGTGTGTATGCGCGCGTGTGTGTGTTTGCAATTTGCATGGCTTCGCACTTTTAAGGTGGTAGCTTTACCCCACCACATACCCCGTAGCTCGCTGTGCCTTTTTGGAAACACATGCAGCAGTGTCATAAGCAATTTTTGGTTACATTATACTTCTGGGTATTGCTTAATGATTTCTGCTTGTTAAGACTAGTATATTAAATAAACCATTTATTGCAATTGCAATGAAACACATAATGTAAGAATCAAGATGATGGATGCTTAGTTTCCACGATGGCTGTTAATGGATATCTTAAGAAAATATTTATATTTATATTTTTGTGGTAAAGTTACGGAAGCGGTTCTTAATTCAGGAAGGTACTAGGTATACGAGTATGCGCCTAGATTTTGAGATCATTCGTAATTTTGCAAGATTGCCTGTAAACGGTAAAGAAGCACCAAATTTGGTCACTTTTTAAATTTTGTTTGATTGTCAGTGTTTATGTAGTTATGTTTATCTCCGTCTTCTTTCAAATGAAAAAAATGTATATTGATGAGTCGCAAAATTCCTTTTTGGGTAAAGAGATCGACACATACCCGTAAATGGATTTTGAAAAACAAATCTTCTGTTGTAAAGTAAGAGATTGTCGAGAATTCTCTCTCTCCATCGCTCTCCTCTCTCTCTCCCTCTCTCTCTCTCTCTCTCGCTCTCTCTTTCTCTCTCTCACATTCTCTTCAAAATTATGATTTAGAAGTTATTGAGAAAACGAGCATAATCTTGTTTAAAATTGGGGCCTAACTTCAATGATACAATGTTGTTTTTTCTGTATGTAGTAAACATGTATTGTTAGAGTGTATTTTGCCTCAGAGTGAGCATTAAAAAAGAAAATTTAAGTAATGATAAAAGTATCGTATTATTCATGTTGTTATTTCATAAGCGAAGGGTAAAGATTTAAATAGTTTATGGGAACCTTCCAGAAGTGACAAATGATACAATGTCTCATTTCAATGATACAAATGTCTCAGTACCTGCAAATTGTTGAAGTGTGTAAGTTGTCTGTCTCAATTGCGACATTTGTCTCAAAGAGAAATCATCTAGAACTGAAGCGAGACGAGTTTCTCGTTGCATGGCATTAGTGAATGAGACATTTGTCTCAAAGCGAAATCATCTGAGGCAAGT
>JAMKCH010035438.1:0-15471 GCA_023653785.1 Ophioderma brevispina
GGACCTTTAAGATGCCCTTTGAAAATGATAAAAGTATAGCAAAAATTGCCTGTCAAATTTTTTGATCGACAAGTCAAAACACTTAGCTGATTCACATCTTCTCTTCAAAACATGCATGCAGAGTCGTAAATCCCGGGTGGGGTGGGGGTATTATATCCCCAAATTTTGATGAGGGGGGGGGGTGGTCAATCACGATCATCCCCCCCCAATGTTGAGTGCCATTCATGTGTTTTTGACCCAAAAATAACTCATATTTACCATATAGTTTTGTAAAAAGTGGGTTAAATTTTGTTTGATTATTAAAATGGTGCTCGATCGTTTAGCAAAACCCATTTATTCTAAAATTTCATCTAAACCCCCCCCCCCCCCCCATGTTCCAAAAAGACATTTACGCCACGCCATGCAGGCATTTGCAGATGAATTGCGGAACAACTCGATCTCAAAAAAAAAAAAATCGATGATATTTGAGCAGTTGCATGGGTAATTGACTAGTAAACAAATTAGCTCAAAAATCTCTGTGTGCAAAAGAAGGAATTTTGAGTTAAAAAATAAACATTGGGATCTTCGGAAATTCAATGGCTAGCTGGAAACGAAATAGCGGGAAATTGACCCATGGAGTCTACGTGTCTACGCTTATCCATTGTAGACGGTCCGTCGGTTCATGAAAGCTAAGTTAGCGGTCATGTTACGTGGCGTGACACTATTCATCTTGAACGGACATACAGTGCATTTAAATATTCTTGAAGGTTCGTTATGCCGAAGGTTCGTTAATCTATTGCGAATCTTAAAAAGGGTTCACTTTCCGAATTTTTAAAAAGGGTTGTTAGGCCAATTAACGAATCTTAAAAAGGTTCGCAATTCCGATATCCAAAATTTAACAAGGTTTCGTTAGGCACTATGCAAATATTTTAAAAGGTTCGGTACCGGGTTTCGGTATTCCGAAACCAAACACCGTGTTCGTTTTTCCGAATTTCAAAAAAAGTTCGCAATTCACATTTGAGCAAGGACATGATGAATTAGGCCAATATGCACTATTTTCGTAAACACTTAAAAAACACGGTGTCAAATATGCCCGGACTTAAAACAGACAGGACCCCAATTGAGCTAAAACAACTAGTGGTTTGTACGGCTATGCGTTTCGCCGTCCTTTAAAAATTGGGTATGAATTTTGGTCTTATGGTGGTAGAGCTCGGACGTACGAGGTTTGGGGTCAGTTTCGAGGGGTCATTTGGGGGTAAAGGTCATTCCGGGGTCCTCTATGGGTAACTTGAGCGTGCTTTGACTATGGATATGAGTTTTGGTTCCCCCGTGTGGTGGTGGAGTTTCGACGTACGAGTTTAGTGGTACATTGCGAGGGGTCATTTGGGGGTTCAAAGGTATCCAGGGGTCATTATTGGGTAACTTGGCCGTGCTTTGCGTATGGATGTGAGTTTGGTGGTGGTAGGGAAGTTTCGATGTACGAGTAGTGGTCCATGGTTTTTGAGGGAGTCATTTGGGGGTCAAAGCATCAGGGGGTCATTATTGGATAACTTGGCCGTGCTTTGAGGTAGGGATATGAGTTTGGTTAGGGTGGTAGAGTTCGTTGACGAGTTGAGTGGTCACATTTCGAGAGGTCATTTGGGGGTCATAGGTCATCCAGGGGTCATTAATTGTACTTTTACTGCTTTGACGTATGGATATGAGTTTTTGGGATGGTGGTAAGTTTTCAAGCCAAAACTCACGAGTTTTAGAGTGTCACGTTTTTTTCGAGGGGTCATTTGGGGGTCAAGTCATCCAGGGGTCTTATTGGGTAACTTGTTCCGTGGGGCTTTGATGTAGGTATATGAGTTTTGGTATGGTGGATAGTTTCGCCATACAGTTTAGTGGTCACATTTTTGAAGGGTCATTTGGGGGTCAAAGGTCAATCCAATTTTCTTATTGGTAACTTGGCTGTGCTTTGAAGTATGGATATGATTGTTGGTGTGGTGTAGAGTTTCGCTGGTACGGGTTTAGTGGTCATTTTTTTCGAGGTCATGTTGGGTGTCAAAGGAGTCCACCCAGTGTCTTATTGGGTAACTTGGACGTTCTTTGACGTATGGAGGTGAGTTTTGGTGTGTGTAAGATTTCGCTTACGAGTTTAGTGGTCACCCTTTGGAGGTGGTCATTTGGGGGTCAAGGTCATCCATGGTCATTATGGGGATAACTTGGCCGTGCTTTGATGTAGGAATAGTTTGGTATGGGTGGTAGAGTTTCGCCGCATTAGTTTAGTGGTCACATTTTCGAGGGGGCATTTGGGGGTCAAAGGTCATCCAGGGCTCATTATTGGGTAACTTCAGCGTGCTTTGACATATGGATGTGAGTTTTGGTTGCCGTCCGAGGTTTGTGGGCACGTTTTCGATGGGTAATTTTGGGGTCAAAGGTCATCCAGGGGTCATAATTGGGTAACTTGGCCATACTTAATGACTGACTTAAGTGCTCGGGGTGCTAATTAGGTCGAATACAGTCCCTTCAGAAGCCATTCCAGTATACTCATCTAGCGGGTATACACATCTAGCGGGGGCCCGCGCGCAGCGCGGGCTCCCCGCTAATCATGACTATTGCAACTTGATTCAGTATTTTGAAGCAAATTTTGTCAAATTTACCCGGCACCAAATTTTGGCTGGTGACAACCCTGAAGGCTTATAAACTTTAAAAGCCTAGTAGTAGTAGACTTGAGAAGTTGAGACTGAGTGAAAGTCACTTTCAAACTCAAAGAGCTGTTTAACCCACCATGATCCAGGCATCCTTTCTAATCAAATGAACCTACTATTATAAATTAAAATAACCTAAAAGTGAAAATTTCACTTTATTAGAGTGATTTTCGAGTTATTTTTTTTAAACTCTGATTACGATGGGTCACTCACGTCTTTTAGCAGTGGCGAAACCAGGATGGGAATGGGGAATCTTTCCCCCTCTTACCCCTGTAAAATTAGCGATTTCTGCACACGCACATGACCAATTTACAACTGAACATGTGAAAACAACATGGGCATATCCTAACAAACCATATATTCAGCTAATTCTTGCCCCAAAAAATGCCCTCCCCCCTTCGTCCCCTGCAAAAAAAGCTGGTTGTGCCACTGTTTGAGAGTGACTTTCAAGGCTGTTACAGAGAGTATCAGTATGTAGAACAAAATGGGGTGCTGTTGTTAACTTGCTTCAGTTCCATCCAAATCCAGTGGCATTTGGTGATGTGCAAAAAATAGGCATGATAGTACTTAGTAGTCTTGGGTGAGAGGCAGACCAGAGGGTGTATTGAGTCAATCCCACAATGCACAAGTTTGTGGAAATTTCACCTCAACAAGGTCATGTGATCCCACAAAAATCCTGACTTTTACACTCATTTAGCCCACAAGGTGCCAGTACTTAGGGAATTTTTGCATGATCATGGAATGTCTTGTGGTCCTTTTAAATTATTTTGAACACTTTTTATCCCTATGTATGTACTGACATGTGTTTTGTACAGGACAGTACTCACATTGCAATGCATGGTGGGATTGATTCAAAACACCCTCTGGAGGCAGACCAAATTGCCCAAATATTTTTTTTGTGACGAATATGCTAAATGTTCTGAAAAGTGGGGATTTTTTTCAAATTCTAAGAAATAGAGGTCTTTGGGCAGTGGCGTAACTTGGTGGGGGGGGGGGAGTTAACACCCCAGAGGCAGAGAGCTTTGACCTGAAGCTGGAAAATCTCTGGGGGGCACTTATATTAAAATTTGTATATGATGTGTGAACAAGAAAATACGTAAAAAGGGTCCCTTTTTATTGATTAGGGTGTCAAATATGGCAAAAAGGGTATGTTTTTTTCTTAACCCTGAAATTTTGATGCATGTGTTTAGGACATGCAATACTCAAATTAAGCAGATCAAAATCATTGAAAATTTTGTACAGTAAAGCAAGATAATGGATTATTATTAGCTTTTATAACGACACAATGCATTGCTGTTAATGTTAAGGGTAGCAAAAACTGACAAAAATACTTGTAGGTAGCAAAAACATACAAAAATACTTATTTATGGTATGTTTCTTAGTCGGAGGAAATACTTGTTTAGGGTGCATTTTCTAGCTTTTTCTAAGTCCATGTTCACGCATCATACCACCTTTGAATATAAGTGCCCCACCCCCCGGGGAAAATCATGGTAATCAGCTGTTTTTTTCCAGCTTACTGGGACATTTGTACTTCCTACCAGGGAAATCTGCCTCAAAATGACCTCCAAAAGACTCAAAAGGGGAAATTGGCAAATTTAGTCTCAGAATGTTCCCCCTCTGACAAGTGACCCCTGTTATGCCCCTGTCTTTAGATAACAATTTTACCCAAAATAGCCCTCCAGGTGTTTAGGTAATAGCACGTAAAATTTTCAAAAAGATGGGGTCATTGGGTGATAATTATCTTCAAAAGGGGTTTCTTATTAAATAGCCTCCAAAATGGAAGTGCGTAGGGTTCGCACATGTAAAGGCATGTGAATATGATTCACACAAGTGCAATACCATGGGGACTCCACAGTGTTTGAAATACCACATGCACAAATGCATGCAACCTTTTGGCTGTACAAAAACAAGCGTTCAGAGGAGGAAACTCCCCCCCCCCTTTTCTGGTATGTATTCATTTGGCAGAAGTAGCAAAATACAATGCAAAGATCAATTACATCAATAATAAATAAGAATCAATGATGCCTTCTGAGCTGTCATGGGTGCTGAGAAGCACAAAAAGGAGGGAGGGGTAGGACATGCCAACCTAATTACAGCAACCGAACAACATCAACTTCCGGCGTAACCTCACCTGAGTGCTAGTCTTATATTCAAAGACTTAAAGGTAGGAAGGCACTCTTACGCACGTCGAATGGTCACACACAGACTTGGCTAAAGGCTAGGTCTGGTCACGAATATTTAAATCAAAATAACTGTTATTGGAAATTGCACTATTTTGCAGCGAGGTTAATCCACTAACCTCGACGGATTTTGACGTCAATAATTTTTCTTAAATTATCATGATATTACTAATATCAATTGAATGAAGGTTTAAGGGGGCATCTACCCTCAATACTTTGTGGAGCAAGAACTTCTGAGTTTTCTTAATTTCTGAATTCTCACTACTTTCAGCTCTATTTTACTTTTTATTTGGTGAAAATCGGACATTCCGTTCCGATGCTACAGTTGATCAAAGTGCATTGTACCACGCAAGTAAATACTATTTCTTATGTTTCTTATTGTTTTTTCAAGCAGCTATATTTACTTTTTATCTTATTGTTTTTTCAAGCAGTGATATTCAAGAAAATGCTAAATAAATTAATTTTGGCTAAAATGATTGATTATTTCCTGATATTTTGTATTATATTTGAGCAAATTAATGTAGAGAATAATTTGACATTTTCAATCAAACTGCATAACATTTTATAAATAAAAATTAATTAAGTGTTTCTGAGAACTTAATTGCCCTATATCTTTTTTTGCACTTTTTTGCGACTTTCAATTTCTGCCCCCCAAAATTAATTTCATTTTTGTCTTCCTCATGTATGTGTATGACCACCAAAATTGGCACAATGTAGGTTTTATAATAGTCTGCAAACTTTATGGGAGGGATTTTTTGATACTGTCTTACTTTTTGATTATAAGCCTTCAAAGTCCATCCAGCACGAAAAAGTGTGAATTTTTCAAGAACTTGTGTTCGCCATGGCAACACAGGGATTAAAACTTAAAATGTCTCGCATAGGGTTGCACAGCTTGACCCATGTAACTTATCTGGAATAGCAGACAACTGGTTCAAAAAGACGCCTATTATACTAATTTTTTTGGGGCCAAATGTGCCAATTTTACTTTACCCAATTCAACACATTTGACCTTTACCCCAGGATCATTTGCCTATGAGTATCGAAATGTTACAAATAAATACAATTTTTCTGAAACCACATTCAATCTGCTTTTGTAAATGAACAGCCTACTTCCACAATTCAATCACATTCTATCCTCTTTTCAAAATAACACCTCAAAATGAGGGTCAGATTCCCCCTTAGAGGCTGATTTGTAATGTTCCTGAACAGACTACCATAGTAAAAATAATCCTGATTTCTAACATTGAAAAAAGTTGGCATTAATTAAACCAGTGTTTGAAAATTGTCAAGACTGGAAAAATATGGAAAGCATTGTGGGAAAAATTGTTCTAACCCGGATTGTGTTGTGCATGTTCACCTTTTCGTGTCTGCCGAACACTGAAGTACCGATAAAAATGTTCAATTTCTTGATAGGTTCTATAGGTTCAGCAAGTCCTGGAAAAAAGTGCGGGAACTTGGAACCCTGGTTCCTACCTAGGAAATGTTCCTATCGGAGAGAATTTTTTGTCATGTTATAAAGAAATAAATCATAATTAGGTAATTTTGCAATTTTTTGAGGAATTTTGGAAATTTTTGTAACGGTTTCCGGTAAATTTGGCATTTTTTCCAGCCCTGACTGGTGTTCCGACCCAATTAACAAAAGACGCAAACAAACAAATTTACGGACCCTCTTATGCAAACATCCATATACCCCTTTTAGTGGGTGAGCCAGCAGGTTGGTTGGTACCACTGGGGTCAAGAGGCATTTATACTCATGGGCTACCTCATACTATGACATACCCAAAAATGTATTATGGCCATTCTGTAGGGTAGCTTAAGTGAGATAGGGGCTCGCAAAAGATTATACAGGGGTCCAATTGAAAAGCATTACCATGTTGTTGATTGCATACCAAAAGTTCGTATGATCACAAGGAGAAAAAAATGTATAGTTTGTGCTATCTCTGACTTACCCTTAAGGACTTATAAGCTGAAAGACCGTTTGTAGGTCAAAGAAGGTTAAATGTTACTCTACAAGGGGTAATACTAAAAAACGCTACAATTTCAGTGGAAATGGTCGCATATTGTTATAATGTTATTACAGTTAAAATAAGGAATTGTTTGGACCATCTGCAATGTGGAACTTGAAACAGTTACGTTTACGCACCTCATTTTTGCTAAAACCCCTTTCCCCTATAGTGGCTGCTGGCGTTAATTTTGGGTGTCACTTTTGGTAACATACATTGTACATTGTCCCAAACTATACCTTACGTACTCAAAATGATGGGGATAACCGTGCAACATTACCCTCATCTTTTGGCATAATGAAATTAAAAAAGCTTGAATAAAAATTAATATTTCTTCCAGAGGATAATTCTCACTCGCATGCATTTGATTGGCACTTTAATGAAATTACAAATATGTTGTCTCCAAACCATCCTTTTTTTAATTATAATTTAGATTTTTGGCACTTTAATCCATGTACTTAAATGGGGAAATTTCAAGTTTAGAAGTTTTTTAGTTTTTTACTCAATTCTGTCTGCGGAAATTCTGACCAAAAAAAGTTCTTTATTCCTCATTTTGCAAAAGAAACTTTCCACCTTGCAAGTCAAATCATGGTTAAAATCTTGAATTTGCTCATTTTTTGTGTGCCTGCTAATAAGCGGAAGGATCAAAGGGATCACTTTGTCCACTTTGATGTTCTGTTTTGATGTCTGTTTGTGTGGAAAGGTTAAAATTTGCCTGTAATTCCACATACTTTGATGATTTTAAATCAAACCTTGGGCCACCAGGTGCAACTTGCTGACCCATTTGTTGATGAGTCAAAGGTCACATACCAAAGTCAAAGGTCAGGTGAGGTCAGTTTTACAAAATTGGCTGAAATGTAAAATTGGCCTCAGTTGAAAGTTAAAGGTTCATGGACCAAACGGATTTGACATGCAAACCCTCATTTTGTTTTATCAGGTCAAGGTCACATATTCAAGTTCAAAGGTCTGTGTGGCCTATCAATCGCAAACTGTAGGCGAACACAAGCGGCGCGAGGTCCTATGTATTTTAATGCATACTGAGTGTATTGCAATTTGAGTTTGACTCCCTTTCAACATTCAAATGAGGTTTAATGTCATAATCCTTATTATGTTTCGATATATTTGAAGTTTTTGTGGCAAAAAAGCTCAACTAGAATTTCGTTTCTCGGTCTTCGGCTTTCGCGCTCGCTATATGCAAGCATTAAGCTATTGGCCGCCCCCTGACCTTTGACCCTGGCACGTGACCTTTGAATTCATCAACATATGAGGGGTCGCTTGGTGCACCTATGACAAAAGTTTGGTTCAAATTGAACTTCAAGTTTTCAATTTAGATCGATTTTACATTTTTTTAGCCCATTTTTCACTTGACCTCACATGACCTTTGACCTTTCTACAGACCTTTGACCTCATCAACATATGAAAAGGGGATCCCATTTTTGCACCTATGACCGAAGTTTGGTTCCAATTGAAGTTAAACTTTTCAATTGAGTCAATTAAAAAACAACTTAACAATTTTTGACACACACATCCACACAAACACACATAACAACATACATACACAGACACAACGGCACTGCTAAGTGGTCCTGCAGCTATAGCTGGCGGCCCACAAAAAAGTACATTCGAGACAACCAGAATTGACTGTAAAGAACAAGCTGTCAAAAAGGTTTCAAAATGTCCGTCATTCTGATTTGCTAGGCCGTTTTGGAATTCTCAGGTTTTTCTATTGACACATCATAGGAATTGTTATGTTCGATGAGAATTTTGGCAATAATTTTACAATCAATCTCCTGAACACGCTAGAGTATAGGTCTTTTTTGCAAGTACCTACCTTTCAGAAAAAACATTTGGTTTCAATTTGTGTTTTTAAAGGTGCAACAAGAATATTTCACATATCAGGTGCCTACACAAAATCGAAAGTCTGATTTTTGCTCTAATGTAAACGCTTTCCATCAATTAATATCCCCATCTGAAAGGATTAAGCTGAGAAATGTTTCTTTGGTACAAAAATTGTGAAATTTCTAATTTTGTATCTGGAGCAAATACGGAATACAGCACCTATGTTACATGACATATAAGCAAACTCAACATACCTTTCTGTAGTCGCCTTCTAACCCCATTTAAATTACTATTATGAAAAATATTTGGGTACCTCAAAATCCTCTCGTTGCCACTTAAATTAAAATTGTTCTATAGTTGCTTTAGAGTGTACCTTTTGGGGTTGCTGCCATGCAGATTTTTTCTCTACGGGCTTTTGAAAAACTAAAAGATGCTTATATTGTCCTGTCATCACATGAGTTAGCCATATGGGCCGGTGATTCAAAAGGTCATGAACCAGGTCCATGTCATCTGAGCGTATGTTTCATACTGCCATATTGCCAGGTGGCAATGGAAGTTACTTGCTGTTTTTCTTATTGAACTGTGTGGAGATTAAAATAAATAGGGCCTATGGATTCACGAAACATTGCTTTAATTAGGCCTTCAAAAAAAGCAAGGAGAACGAGTTCACAATACTTGTGTTAAATATAAACAGGGTACGGTAGTCAAAATTATGCTTATATTCTGAATTATAAATACACATGATTTTTATACCATTTTCAGAGTGTAAATACCGCTCCTGGTCATTTGCAATGGAAGCAAGATGCGTTAAAATAAATATGTCCCATCTATTCTTGTGCACTTTTGATTATACAGGGTGATCAGAAAATTACCGTGTAGGAGCAAAATAACTGGTGTTAATAGCTACGGAAGGTGAACTAATTAAAATTTTAAACATGTAGCCAGAAAATAAACAAAACCAACAACATAAAAAAAAAAATAAAAAAAAAAAAACACAAATGAGGTAAGTTTCTAAAATCAGCATCAGGTGGACAAGGTATTAGTAAAAGGGGTCATGTAGTTTCAAAAGACACAATTGTCGTGTTTTGGGTCTTTGAAACTTACAGACCCTTGCACTTATTACTTGATCAAACCTGTAAATTACAAGGACAAAAAGTGTTGTTAAAACATGTTTAATGTTGTTATTCCAACATATCTGTAAGCAATTTATAAATTTGAACATAAATACTGGTCTTCTGAGCTTTCTGGGTTTTCCCCTTTGAAATGCACGTCTTGCACGTAATGTTCACTTCAAAATCCAAACACTGCAAGATATTGAAGATAAGACAACATACAACATGTCATGAATTTGAAGTATTTTAGCATATGTAAAAACAAGCCAGCACAAACTTGATGAGAGTTGTAATTAGCGTAATTTCAGACTCCATCACAGTCTACTATGTATTTCTTCGCCCAGTATTGTGGCCTTGGCTTAGATGTTTACCAATGTAACTCACATCTGAATCGAATTTAAGCCCCAAAAACACAGTATGATGTAAGATGATTTAGTATTTTCTATGTGCATGAAAAGCCAAAAAATGCTGGGGGACAGCAAACAATGTCCAATTCTTAATTTCTTGTTTGCTTAACTTCCGTAAATTATGGTAACCATCTTGTGACATTTTGAGAGGAAAAAAGGACAACAAAAATTTAAGGAGGATCTCAATAATTTCTTGAATATGATAATAACATCCTTGTTGGTTTTTTTCTCATTAAATAAACAATCAAATTAGTCAAAGGGGCACTTCAAAAACTATTGAAACTATTTTTTTTCAAAAAATATTGCAATAAAACTGCATTCCGGTTCTCCGTTGTAAATGGGACACAAAAACCAATGTTCTGTTTTTTTTTAAAGATAAGTTCATTCTATGTGATATGTTGTATGTTTTATGTACATTGTGGTTATTTGAGGGGGCACATAAGGATAATAGTGCAAAGATCATGCATGCAATAAAATGGTTGTCTTTGAAGAATTTGCATCTTAAGTGTTTAACAATGCTTAGTTTAAGAAAGAAATACAATTTCCTCCTGGTGAAAATTTTTCAGGTACAAAGTCAGAAATATAGAGAATTTTTAGTTTCTGTGTCGCCTGAACGAAGTTCAGGAGGCTAGCCCACATACTAGTCAAATTTCTTGTGTGTTCTGTCCGTATATCCATATGTCCGTCCTTATGACTTGGTTAATTTAAAATGCTCTTGCAGCTAAACGCTATCCCCCGATTTACTTCAAACTGGATAGGATGATAGAGTGAGGTGGGGGGTGTGCCGCAATCTTATGTGTAGCTTTTGGCTGAATGATTATTGAATATTCATGAATTTATTAGCTATTGGCATATTTTTCAGACATTTGAGTTAACCTTTTGAAATGCTCTGCTGGCTAAAAGCTAATCCCAATTACTTACACTTGATTAGGGTGATAAAGTGAGTGCCAAAAAATTAGCTGAGCTTATTGTGGCGGTCAAAATGACGACCTTTCCCAGCAAGGCTTGTGTGCAAGTTATCTGGATTCAATAAGGCGTATAATGATGTAACTAGGTGAAGGGAAAGCGGTTTTGTTAAAGAGTTCTCCACCTGATGTAGATGTTGGGCATTATTTCGGGCGAATTCAATACATATGCAAGGCAAGATGAGCTTATGAGTTGCAAAAATCAGGCCCGTAATCGCTATATTTTGAAAAAAACGGTATCGGATATGCAAAAGTCCTTCACTGCACAAACACCCATTATGGTACGCATCTTCGTTGCCATTTGAAAGTTCCTGATACAGGGGCTTAGGTATGCAAAGAGCTAATAAAATATGGCGTAATGCATTCGCTAAAATGGTACATCGGAAACTATACATACATCTTGTGTGTGAATCATCATGGAAGGAAGGGTGTGGTTTGGGGAGGGGGCAGGTGGGGTTGTTGTTTGTAAGTGGCGAGTGGGGTGCGTCAGGGACGGTCGGGGTGGTGTGCATCTGGGTGGGGGTAGGGGTAGGGTGTGGGGAAGGGTGGGGTGAATCGCGAGGTGCGGGTCGGGGGGTGGAAGTCATGGACCTTGTGTGACGTTGGTGACTTCATGTGACCTTTGACTTTCGATGTGACCTTTGTGACCCATGCGACCATGGTGACCTTGCTGACCTCATTTGACCTTGCTGACCTCACGTCCCTTTTTGGCCATTCACAAATCTGTTGCGGGGGAAGCCGTTGGGGAAATGCGAACGGGGGGTTCGGCAGGGAGGGGAGGTGGGGTGCATCGTGAGGGGTGGGGGTGGGGAGGGGTGGGGTTGACATTGTTTTACTTGGTGACCTTTGTGCCCCAGTGACCTTTGTGTCCCTATCGGGACCTTTGTGACCCATGTGACGCCTTGTGACCCCATGTGACCTTGGTGGACACCGTTGTGACCCATGTGACCTTTGTGACCTCTGGGACCCACCATGTGACCTTCAGTGACCCATGTGACTTTGGTGACCCCCATGTGAACTTTGTGAGCCTGTGAGGGCCAAAGCCAAAATATCGTATGCGACGAGACGGAATTGATGAGAATTTTCTTTTGCACCTCTTACCAGTGGCATGTGTAAATGGTTGAGGTTGCTAAGTAAACAAGAAACTCACAGACTACATTCAGGCACAAATTGAAGAAATCAATGTCAAAACATGTTGCTTGGTAACAGTATTTAATGGCGCGACTGGACGGATCGATAGATTTCAAGTATTTTGAAAAATGAACATTGCTTACTTTTATCAAAAGTTATAGGACGGTACTGAAATTTTAAACATCATATACGACTTCAACATAATGATGTTATATCAATTAAAAGTTGGATCTGACACTTTTACTAATAGCAGTAGAGATACGCAACTCTTACTAAACGACATGTCTGTGCGAGGGACGGGATCAATTCCGCGCAATTTAATTTGCAATATCACCCTTTTTTTCATATAAAATAAAATCGCAGTTTACTCCAACTTTGATTGAAAGCCAAGGCAAATTAAAGCAACATTACCATATTGGACATTAACCATTTGTTTGCTTTTAAACCATTTAAATACATGAAACCCATTTTGTGCATTGTTTTGGGGTTCGTGGCGTTTGCATAAACTAACTACCAAATCAACAATATGAAGCAGTTTACTGGTAAAGTCACACATGTTTCAATTTCAAACATGACAAAAAAATTTCAAAATTGCATAAAAATAAAATTTTCGGTTTTTTTGTTTTTTTGCATGTATATTTAAAGGGGCCGTGTTCCGATGTCTTTGGGACCCCCCCCCCCTGATTACCCAGAAGAAGTAGTTATCGATTTTTGATAATCAGATGAGAGGTCGTATTTTTCTCATCGTCTCACTGAAATTTGAGCCCTCGAAGCCATTTCATTCCAAGATATAAACAAAAAACCACCGTTTTAGTGGTTTAACCAAGAGATTGAGTATTGAATAGGGCTTTTGCAACATGCATATTGCGTTCCTACCATCAAAACCGAAAGTTTTTTTCCCACGGTCCTTGATGGGGTGTATGTGCAAGTGCCAGGCTCTTCAATCAATGATGGGAACACAATCACATAATCGGAACAACCACCTTTAAAGGAAAAAGCCTGTTCTTGTTAACTGCATGCAAAGAGGTTAATGTACTTTCAGACTACATGTACATGCACTTTGCTCCAAAAGAATTTGAATGTAGTTCATGATCATATTGTCACTGATAAAAACAACATCTTGCAGTTACTGTCAAATTTCCTTCACTGTGCACACAGGGCATTCAATAGGCCCTATGACCTGCATGCGTACTCTGGGCTTAACGCATAGGAAATGAGAAAATCACGTCGTGCGAGGGGAAAAGTGCTGAAGGGATTTTCTTGGTAGAAGACTCTGAATTAAAAGTATTATACTATTTATCATAAATAACATTATGCAGTTTATGTTGCAAGGCGTAGCCGTCTTCAACACATAAACAGTTTTATTACGAGGTTGGACAAGAGTGGCTCCTAAGCAAAATGTTGATGGTTTGCTTTGGTAACATGTTGCGGCTCCGCCTTTCAGTTTCGCGGTTTTGCCAGTGTCATTTGCGCAGGCTTGTTTTGCGTCATTCTGCCGTCTTGTTTTCGTCCGAATCGGTCGTGTTACTTGTGTACCGAAAATCCCACCCTCCCACCTCTCATATTTCAGTTTGTTTTATTCCTGTTATTCCGTGTCGTGTGCTGTGTGTGCTATGCTAATCTCTTTTTGTAAATTTTGCATAATGTAAACCCGTTCATGTATTTCTGAATGTTAAGTTGTGTTATTTATTGGTGGGATATTAATTCAAACTATATTAAGGCAAACGCCAAAATGGTAGCTAGATCAAACGCTCAGTAATAGGATAGTCAATTACTCTGATTTGTTTGAAATTTTAAAAAAAAATCTCCGACTGACTGCATGTTTAATTATTAACCCCCAGTATTGAATTACATTGAAGTCAGTTGGAATTAATGGATGCTTGAAGGCAAATGCCAAAAGGGTGAGAGCAAACCTCTGTAAAATATTCTTGAAGCTTGAAGGCAAACGCCAAAGGCGAAGCAAAACTCTCCGTGAGTTGTGCTTTTTATATATATTAATTTATACTTGAAGGCATACGCCAAAAGGGGCGAGAGCAACACGCTCCGTAGAGTTGTGCTATTATTATTATATTAATTTATACTTGAAGCAAACGCCAGAAAAGGGGCGAAGCAAAACGCTCCTAGAGTGGACTGCTATTATTATATATTAATTTATACTTGAAGGCACACGCCAAAGGGGCGAGAGCAAAACGCGTCCGTAGAGTTTGTGCTATTATTATTATATAATTTATACTTGAGAGGCACACGCCAAAGGGCGAGAGCAAAACGCTCCGTAGAATTGTGCTATTATTATGAAGGCAAACGCCAAAAGAGCTAGAGCAAACGCTCCAGTTCCATTCTCCGATAAAGTGTTCCAAAAGTCGTTTTTAGTGTCGCTCACAGTCATGCACGGTTTAAAGCTTGGTTTTTGGCCTTTAATAATGAATGTTATGAATATAAATTATACTTAGGAGTTATTTTTTCAAAATTGATCCGACAGGAGTTGTACCTGATGAGACAAGTATCAAGCCAATAAGGCTAAAGATGCATTAATCTGCTTTTCGCCATGTCGTCCATCCCCAACTCCGTTCTTTAAAATGTGTCCCTTCTCGTTCACAAGAGCGCAATATCCATATTGCAATTGGCATTTGTATCAGCCTCTATTATCATGCGCGAAAATCGCTTGTTTTCTGAAGGATAATAGCGATAGATACGCAATTGAACTACACATAATATGGCACATGATACGGGGATATCAATGCCATAATATACTGATGGTAATCTACCGTATCATGCACACTACACCAATGCATGATACGGGGGTATCTATACATATTGTTTATGTCTCTGGGTCTTCCGCCACCCGTAATTACACACTTCTCAACGGGCTTGGGAGCAGCCCGATACATACACATGAAGACATCACGCCCTCTTTTCGTTGGCATGTACGCGCAGCAGGTGTAGGTTGGTAATAACAGAATGCATTGCTAAAACTCGGTTCCACCATGGAGCCCATGGTTCCTCACCAACAAATTGGACAACAACAATAGGAAATCATGGCACTCTATTTGTGCTCTTTATTTCACTTATTGACTGTTATTCTTTAAATAAAAATACAGTTTTTCTTTACCACAATTTATGTACTATTCCTCACCAGTATACAAGTGTATACGAAAAGTATATTTA
>JAMKCH010035439.1:0-14860 GCA_023653785.1 Ophioderma brevispina
TACAGAACAAAGCCAGACGAGATTTTGTTCTTTTTTTATCTTAAACAAATTTGTTTGATATTTTTTAATGAGGATTAAACTGTGAAATCCCTCTCAGATACAAAAAAAATTGTGATAATATGTAATTTTGTGTTTGAGCAAATACAAAATTCAGCCTGTTTTATATTGATGTAAGCAAATCAAAATCACCTTTTGTTTTCATTTTTAAGACATTTCTGGAGGCAAATACAAGGTAAGAAATCAATTGAGTGTCTTAACTACTAACTCTAATGCCCCCACTCCTTACAGAACATAACAGCACTGAGTGAGAAATATTTTCCACTAAGTCCCGGGTGTAGCGATTGCATGACTTTTGCATCATCAAACATAGACACATATGGGCATGAAATCGCTGACTGGGCGCGGGCTAGTGACAAATCTCTCGTTGCACCTTTTAAGCTAAAAATAAATGAAAAAATTAAAGCAGCACTGGAACATTTGCTAAAAATATGAAATTTATGCAATTTTGATCGCAAATGATTATCTAGGCAATTGGAAGATTAGAGATATATTTTACACATTAAAATAACATACCCATAACAGATAGGTATATTAATAAGAGGCTATAAAGACATCCATGTAATTTGTAGGCTAACTTTAAGTTTGCCGTAAATTTAATCAACAAATGTTCCATCACATGAATATCATAGAGAGACTCATACTCATTGATATTAAAACCACAAAGGTCACAGGCCAGTCAAACTTGGTGCATGCAGTGGGAATCAACTCTGGCATGTTTTCTTGTGTCAAATGCCATTTCTGTCGTAATGATAATTTTTGCAATTGACTCAGACAATCCTCGCCAATATCTTGGGACACTCAAGCGCATTCGGGTGTAAATAAATTTCCCTGCTCCCCTGTACAATGTTGTTTCATAGTGTTGTGAACTTTTCTCAACATTGTCTGTGGGGGGGGGGGGGGTAAATCAATGCTCCCAGCTACTGCTTTCCCTTGGAGTATGGAGAATGATTATATTCACTCACATCAAAGTCTCACGCTTGATTATATTAAGAGAGGGCTGGGTGTTGCAAGTATTTATTGCGAGAAATGTAGATGTGACCATCTCTGATGATCTTAGGTAGTCAACTCATGTGCTCAACTCAACAG
The DNA here is from genome assembly GCA_023653785.1 of Ophioderma brevispina. Classification (NCBI taxonomy): domain Eukaryota; kingdom Metazoa; phylum Echinodermata; class Ophiuroidea; order Amphilepidida; family Ophiodermatidae; genus Ophioderma; species Ophioderma brevispina. The sequence goes on from JAMKCH010035439.1 coordinate 1,147, forward strand.
TCTCAACTCGTGCTCAACTCAACTCATGCTTACAAGTCTTATACCATATCTACTACACCCACACCCATATCTGTGACTACACCACATAACTTTTACAGATATTGTATGGTGAAATTAAATATATTAACTTTTTTTCCCAATTAAGAAAAAAAAACAACTAAATACAAATTATACAAAAGTAGAAATCAAGTTCAACAAGAATTTTTTTTAAATTTTTAAAAAATAAAAGAAAAATAAGATTTTGCACTTTTTGAATGTTACGAGTTTATTTAAAGCGGCACTGGCACATTTTCACAAAATATGAAATTTCTTCAATTTGTTCTCAAATGATAGTCTAGGCCATTGGAAGCACAGAGATATATTTTACACATAAAAATAACATACCCCAAAACAGATAGGGACATTGATATGAGGATAAAGACATCCAGGTAATTTGTAGGCCAACTTTTAAGTTTTCCATAACTTTAATCAACAAATGTGTATATTACATGAATATTTTGCACTCGTACTCACTGATATAACCACAACGCGTTATTAGACCCGTCAAATAGTGTGCATAGTGTGAGAAATATGCATACGGAGTGCGTGTTCTGGTGTTTAAAAGCCAGTTTCGTCTCTGCTGGAATTTAGCGTCGCCGGGCGCAAGTTAATTATAAATCGTCCTGTTTACCCATAAAGAAGCTGATTGGTTCGGTCTTAATCATTTCGAGTGAGGGTTTTGGATAGACAAGCTTACAACATGCAAAAATATCGATTTTGAAAAATCTGAGGACGCACTGATTTTAAATTGTACCAGTGTCTCTTTAACACATATAGAGGGCAAAATATTTTCTAGTTGATTTCTTGACATAAAAACAAGAATTTAAACACAGGGGAATGTCATGGAATATAGAGACTACTCTTTTCACAGATGTCGTATTATATAATATACTTTTTCTGTTTATTTCACAGTTTTCCTGATCCCAAATGTTGAATAACGGGGTTGATTGTATTTAAAAAATGTTAAAAGTCTGCCGGATAAAATACGAACATTTAGCAGCGCAAATGCGACGGAGCTTACTATAGAATGTCGAAACAAAGACCTATATACAATTATCAGCAATGTGATCAAATGCAAGAAATGTACAAATGGTTCGCAAAATGACCATCATGTAAATTTTAGCCCCTAAACTGTAGCTCATACATAGGGCAACCTATGCAAGCCTTAGGAATAGCCCAATAAATCGGTACATTAAATCGATCTCAACCATTGTAATTTGTACCCTGTCAGACGAGGCCCCTTATTGTTACCATATTCACTGGGTGATTTGTGTTTGAAACTTTTGAATATTATTTTTGGACAATTACACAGTATATTAAACCCAAAATTGTTTCGTTTGCGACAATTTGTTTTGGGTTCTCACATCATAAAATATCTTGGACTAGATGATTATATTCAAAGTGTGCTTTCTTAGGACGATTACGATAGCAGTGTTTGCTTTTTTTTATTTGTTTATCAAATAAACCTTTGAAACATTATCGGTAGGTGGTTATAAACCGATATCAAGTGCAAATGAGAGAAACTCGTATTAGAATCGATCCGTCCTTTTAAACGAACATTGGTAAACGTGACAGGAGCACCTTTGCTTTTATGAAATGTTTTACTTTTTTAATGAAAATTGAGGATTTGTTTTAAAAGTCTAGCTTTGCAAACCCGTTCTAGTTCACCCGTGACCCCTTTGGGGCGCGACCCGGGTTTGTAACCCGCTGGTGGAATAGACCTTTTCAAATGAAAATCAGAAACGTGTCGTAGAAAATGTAACATACGTGAGCGTGGTTATACACATTTTCTTGTGGATATGACCTTAAAGTCCCCCTGGCTAACCTAAAAGAGCAAGACCAATAAATCACTTTTCCTGTATGTATGTCTACAAAATTTGGGTTAAGTTTTTCTGATGTTTTTCAGTTAAAGTTTTGTACTCGTGTTTGTTTTGGCCATGATGATATTTCCGTCTGCAGCCAAGTTTGGTCACAAGAACCACTGGCTCAAGACGCATTGGTTGTGTTTAGAAGTTCAGCTCTACTGACCTATATGTGACCTTTGACCCCACATTTGATAAAAATATATAATCCCGCCTAAAAAATCCGAACGCTGTTGAAATGGCCATCAACGTGCTCAAACTGCTTTCAAATGAAACGCGCCAAGCCAGCATAGAAAATCTCTCAAACTTCCACATATGCTTCGTTATCATCATTACGGGACAACAGGGGAATAAGCAAAAACACATTCTGCGAACAACGCTCCTGGCATTTTATTATAATTCACCTACACACCTTTTAATACAGTAATTTATATCGTTCGATTTTTTAGGCGGGGAGTAATATTTTAAAACACTATGTCAGCTACATAGGTGATATAACCACCAAACTGCTAAAAAATACAAGGCAACGCTCATGTTGCCTTTACACCAGCTTGACCTCTCATGGCTATGTGAACTGTGACCCCAAGTGTTACATATTTTGGTTAAAAGTTGTGTACTGGTGTTTGTTTTGGGGGTTTTAAAAAAAAACTTGGTCAGAAGAAAAACCACTGGCCCAAGATCATTGGAGGTGTTCAGAAGAGTGGACTCTAATGATCCTATGTAAAAAAAAACCTTTGATCCCATTTGTTATAGTTATATAACATACCATTTTTGTGACCATAAGGTGCTACAACCCCCAAACTGCTTTTACACGAAAACCACTGGCAAAGACCCAGGGTGCTTTACACAGATTGACCGTTTTGACCTTTTGTGACCTTGCTCCAATGTTTCGTAATCTTTTAGCCATATGCTCGTCCAATTGCCAGCCAAAATTGGGCAGCAAAGAACCACTGCCCAGACTCGTGGATTGACCCATAATCCCAAAGAGGCAGACTCAGGTTATGAGCAATCGCTGGTATTCAACTGACCTGTTAGCTTTGTATTGCATGTGTCTAATCAGATGTGCAGGATTCTGACATCTTGCACAAAACTTTGCACTTTTGTATTTCTGTCTGAAAATGGACATAAATGACAGAACAGTATAGCATATCAACTACATTGTAGAATGTCAAGCGTGTCGGTAGTGAACCTAAGGATAAAAAACACAGAATGCTTTTAAAAACATGAAAGCCCCTTTAAGTATTCACACCTTGTTTCAAAAATCATTTGCCTAACTAAACTTTCGTTAGGTCTGTCTCAAAAACTTTTTAAAGGTTAAAAAAAAAAAAAAAAATAGTTGTGTTTACTTGTTATTTATTACATTTGCTGTAGGCACCCGGTGGGCATTTTCTGGCAAATTCAACTTTAAGCCATGCCAGGTCTATTTTTTCACTGTCAGTATATTTTGTAATGTACTATGTACCACTACTACTACTGTATTGATTAACCCTTGTCAACCTGAGTGTACCATCAGGATAAGTACACACAGTCTTGTGTTTTTTGAAACCTACTATGATCCTACTCTTAAATTCTACAGCGACTGAGTTAGGACTGCATGCTTATTGTCGACAAAGTTGATTGAAAGTACAGCAAATGGGATTCCTTTTAATTCAGCATTTAAATAAGAAATGATAAATAAAATTATTAGATGAAAAATGTAATACAAGTTTCCCAAAAATTCACAACAAAAACTCCTCTTCACTTAAGCAGTGCTATGCCGTAGGGCCATCCCATTGGGGTGATACAATCTCATTACTTGATCCGGTACCGTAGACACTTATCTATACACAGCCTCAGGGTAACCCTGGTTGCCAACAAACAAATCTCCTTGCTGGCTGCAGCCAATACCAAGGATCCCACACAATAACAAGGAGGCGGCTGAATGATCTGGCATTGTGAACCTGATTGGTTCCATTACTTGCAGGGTGTTGTCATAAAATGAAAAGACAAAGTCTCATCATCAGGAGTACATGCAATAGTGTTGGGGTTGGGGTACTGGTGTTGCAAACTTTGAAATGAGTGTACCATCAGGCTGAAGACTACACACAGTGTTGTGATAAACCTAATCCTGCTATGATCCACCTTTGAATCTACAGCAACTGAGTTAGGACTGCATGCCTCATTGTGGACATTCATAGGCGGGAATGGTACTAAGGCCCCAAAAAGATGCCTGACTGTGATAGATGTTGTGAAAGCCTGTCTCACCAGGTATTATGTATTGCTTGCTGGAGTAATGCAATATCCCAGGCATTAACAGGAGAGTCTTTGAGAACACACTTGACATCACCTTCCTAGTAACACGTCACAGGTGCATCCCCAACTAGTCAATGCAATGTTACCATGGGTGAATAGCAATACAAGAGCGACATCTAGCCTGTACCCGTTGTCATTTCCGCGTTGGGCCTACTGCGGATCGGGAGAGGACCGGGGGAATAGCATGGGAGAGGGTGTGGAGGAGGATGTGGGGCTAACGGTGGGAGACGTAGGGAGACCCCTCGTTCCACTCGCGTTTTCCCGGTTTTATCTGTCCACATTCTTTCCATTGCTTTCTTTGTATTCTCTATTAGGTTGATTGCTTTGTCTTAATTACGATTGGTTGCTCCAGGGTGGCTGCGCATTCCTCGTTGGTGTGGTGGATACAAAATTGGCTGTGTTGAAAAAACCTGTTTGATGATATGGGTGAAGGTGAGGTGCTGCTGCAAAACTCACTTGATTACCTACAGATGGCTTGCTATTCAATGTCTTCGGCTTCTCACAGGATGAATAGTAAACTGATGTTGATATTGATTTGGGTATTTCAAACTTGGATGTGACTCATTTTGCTATCTGCTGCCATAGGCTGGGTGGGATGAGTTGCTTGTAGTTTAGGCTGACAAGGAGGAGAGTAGGTAGGAGGAAGAGGTGTGATTCATATTCGACCCAGATGTGATGCTTCTGTTCCTTGCCCAATGCACTAGTCAATGGTAGTAGCTAGTTCAAATTGCAAAGCTTTCATGATGACATGAATTCTGTCATTGTTATGTCATTCTTTCTCTGTTGATATCATGCTCACATCTTTTAACCAAATCATCGAGGTTGAATTACTTCTCTCTTACACGGTGGACTGCAGCTTTTGCTGCATTTGCAGCACTTTCCAGATGTTGTTCTACCTGTTCAGTTTCTGGATGGCAATTCCATATTTCTGATCCCCTCCTTACCTTTCTTGAAGGCGGTGTTGCAGGAATCGGTCTGTCTCTTGGCTGCTTCCTTCAGTCGAGTGAACCTGTGACCTTCATTGATTTAGTTTAGATCAATGGTTAGTAGAACAGTCGAACAGATGGAGTGCCCCAGGTTTCATAAAAAGTATCTCTTATTTCACAAGCATTGGATTTCACAGAATGGGGTGTGATAGATTTTGCCTGAAGAGACAAGAAATTAAAAACAAGTGCATTATTACGATTTCTTATTTTACTCTTAAAGACTCTTGCATATATATTTCTTTGCATTAAACACTCAAACACTTTTAAAACACCTAGAAAAAGTATATGCCCATGGTTAAACAAGGGGTGCCTAGGAACCCTTAATGATCAGGTCTGGCAAACCTCTGGTCAAACGTATTTGGAAAAGCAAAATAAAACATATTGTTAAAAACAAAGTGTTATGTTAAAATTGAAAAAAATAGTTAAAAAAACTGAAAATTTATGGGTCATATTTGTGAGAAATTATTTAAAGATGGATATAACAGCATAGACAAGATCAAAAGTCTGTGAGACTTTCTACTGAGTAATGACATTACTATTTCGACAGAAGTGAGAGATTCAGAGAGGATCAAAACTCATCAGACTCCACACTCCAGTAACTAACAAATTTTAAAAACATCTTCCATTTAGACTGGACAAATTATTTAAACTTTCAAACTTTTAAAAACAATAAAAATACACAATTTAGCAGTTTTTAAAAATGTTCTAGTGTGTTGTCGTAGCCACTTTCAAATAGGCCACAATATGGATAAAGCATATCACACTTTTGTGAACCGATTGTGCATGAATTACCAGTGGGTGTGTTTAAACCCACCAAATGCATTGCAATGTGCCATACTGTACTGCACTTAAAATTGTAGTACTAACGTATTAAGAAATCAAGAACCACAAGACATTTCATGATCATGCTTAAATTGTCGAAGAAGTAAGCGTTGGAGCTAAAATGTAAAGGTGTGAAGTCAGGGTTTTCTGTTTTAGATAGGATTTATGTGGGATCACATGGCAAGTATTGAGGTGAATTTCCAATACTAGTGGAGTGGGGGATATGGAGTCACTACACCTGGGCATTACCAAAGATGGCCAATCTTTTCTTAATGTGGATGAGGGATTTATTTGATTACTAAATAACACAATATTATAAAAAATTAAAAATTGGGGGAAATTTCCCCCCAGACTGCCACTGTGTGTGGCATACTTTTCTTGTTTTACATGTATTTTGTTCAATATTCCCAACTTTTCACAGCATGGCTTGAAAAAGTGGAGAATTTGGGAAGGGGGTTCCTTCAGAAAGTTGCCAAAAATTTTGGATGGGAAATTTTATATAATAAGATAGGGACTATTCTCTAGTGGGACTCTGTGAGAAGCAACTATTTCCTGGGAAATTTTTTAAACCCGTTCCTCAGATTTTCACTAGAATGTCTTCTCATACTAAATTAAAGGCAAAATGTTTAGGAGGTAAATGAAGATGAACCATCTTAGATATGACGGGAGTGGTCTTGTGTATGACCAGGCATGAGTCGATACAATCATCACACACCTGTATTAGTCGATTATCGCATACCCTCTGGCTCTGAATATCGCCTATACACCATTTTCTCCACATTTGAACACTAAAAACATGCTTTTGTTAGATATTAAGAAAAGTAATTTTGATTGGACCCTGTCTTTTTTTAATGGCAAAAAATAGGTAGTATTTTGAATCAAATTATATGAAAAAGTCGGCGACCCCTTTTATTTGAGGATTGTCAGTTTCCATCACTGGAAACTTGTTCACAAGGAGTTTCAATAACAAAAATTTGGGCTTTGTGTGGTTTTTTCACGACGATTTATCATGTCCCAGCCTTCTAACTGATTGAATGACTTGATAAAAAGATTGGTACAGTTGCACTATATTTCAATTGGTTTGATGAGAGCAGGCCGTAAGCGGGGGGGGGGGGGGCAGGCACAATCTTTTCACACTTCTGTATAGAGATAATATACATACAGGCCTGCATTAATTGGCGACACTTGACAGTGAGTAACATAATATTTTTATGTGCGAGGCCTCGCATAAACACTTGCACCAGAAAACTTGAAGTCCTGGGTGCAAAACCGTTTTTTATCTGGTGTTTAATCGTAGTCATTCAGAGCTCTAGCTTAGTGGCTTAGTCGAGTATTAAACGGTAAAAAGTGCCATACTAAATGCAGTACTCGTGTTGTACTAACAAGTATAGGAGGACATTCACATTTTTAACACTGACCAATGAAAATTACAAGCGATTTTTTAATTGGAATGAAATGTCTAAATAACCCAATTTTAACCCCTGCACATCCTCCGAAATTTCATCCTTCACCTCCTAAAGGACTATAGTCTCACGGTTACTCAAAATGGGTACACATTTTTGCTCATAAACATCCCAAACTAAAAATCTTTTAGCCATAAGATTCCAAATGCGTAAATACAAACCTCAGTTTAATACAAAGTGTTAGGAAAGTGCTGCTAAAGCTTTTTACAGAGAACAAAATCTTTGTGGTAGGGGTAGAGAGTCTTAAAATGAATAGCAAGGCCGTAATACAGCAGTTAGCGCCTATGATGATTCCAACAATGTCAAATTCATACCCTTCTTTCTTCATCTACAGTATCTCGCAAGTTTGTCACCAGAAAGTGTGTGGGAAACCTTCCACTCCTCCCTCTGGAATCGGTTACACCTTTTTACACAAAGGTACAAATCACTATACTCTGGTCATCACTGCATGTCTTAGACCAATCTACCAAACCAATCAACAGCCAGAAACATGAGACATGTTAAGCCTTTGGATTTGAAAGGGCCAAAGCAAATACCACAATCAAGAAAGTTTCTGTCTATCTTTGATGCTAGGGACTGGCCTCCGGCCATGGTTACCTAGCGTCTTTCTGTAATCATGAAAAGGCTATCCTAAGGGGCGTGAGTATCCTACAGTGCACTGAGACATGTAGTTCTAAACATAGCTGAAAGTTTTGTTCTTGTTGTTTTGACAAAACAAGTTTTCACATATTAAATAAATTAAAAAAAGCAAATTACCATTTTTTTTTAAATTTGCAACTGAGTTGCTGTGGTGTTCAAAATCAGTTATTATTAAAAATAGGCACTATTTCAATTAATCTGTATTTTCCATGCAAGAAACACTATTATATAATTATTTATTCATGTGGAATCAAAGGTAAATAAAGAGAAAGAGGTTCATTGTTAAGAGCGAATAGTTTATGAATATACTCATGGGCCAAAACTGTTACCATTCAAAAGTGTCAGAAGAACCTACTCCAACCCTAAGGCTATTTGAACACAATGATATTAATCACTTTATTGACCCATGTGGCTATACCAATTATCAAAGAACATTATACCTATGGCCTAACACTTTGCCAATTTGGGGACAACATTTTCAAACATTCTTTTTCAAAAAAAAGTAAAAAGTATTTTACTTTTTTTTTAAATGTTGAAACCATGACCCATGTCTCACCAAAACTGGCCAGAAAAAAGGATTCATTGACATAGCAAATGGCCGAAATGAGACCCGTGTTTTGGAACGTCCCTGTATGATCATTTGTAGTGAGTAACCACCCCCGCACCTTGGGAACAATTTCCTACAATTTTTTTCTTACTCCACATAAGAGGGTTAGTTACACCTATTTGTAGATATCCTCAGCATGTTGTTATGTACCATACACTATTTTGTATACTTACAACCAAATAGGCGTACGCTCCCATGTTTATTGATTCGGTTTCTGAATACAGGGTGCGTCAGAAAAAATTACAACCAATGAGGGATTTGTTTTTATGAAGAAACATTAATGGAATTTTCCAAATCATTCAGGTGTTAGATAGTCTGTTTAATTAGCTTTCAAAATAATTTTACTTTTTAAATCGATTGAGCCAGTGCAAAGTGCTACGGTGATTTTTGTTGAAGGTATCCATTTTCTGACCCGAACAAATTGCCCACTGACTGTACACAATGAGACTCATACTACTCATTACTACGCAGCTGAGGGTTTCAAAATAAATTTAACTGTTGATTCTTTGGCGCCGTATCCAACTGTCTACGCAGGACAGGTGTTGAAAGATAATGTAGAATACTAAGCTTTTAACAGGATATATTATAAAATGGAAAATTCAATGTTGATCTGTTATCCAGCCCTATATTTTGCCAATTACTACGTGGAAATCAAGCAGTTGAAAAGAAATTTGCTTTTTTTGGCAAATTATTACTTAAAGTCTAAATATTGATTTCATTAATATTTTTTTATATCCTGACATCTTCATTTACAGTCTTACTAACCAACACTTCATTTGGGGAGGGACCAAGCGATACCAACCATTTTTTACTTTTTTGGGGCCCAATAAAACACATTTTGCAAAAGTGAACACGGTACTCGGTTCAATTACTATAAATTTATTACTTTTCCTGATCTCTATTGGGGCCAGGGTGGGGGAAAGAGTGGAGTGCGGATCCCTCCTACCTCCCCCTCCCGAGGCCCTCATCCACAGAACTGGATTGGGGGGGGGGGGGTGTGTCATTTTTCCCTACTTTTTCCAATGTTTAATTAATGGAGGATTGCTGCAAATCCCAAAGCTGAACGTTAATCCAAGAGTACTCTTTGGGTTTACTCTAGCGTGTAACTTTGTTAAGTCTTTCACATTGGTCTTTCCACTTCTGCAGCTGTAACTTTCGAACGTGTTAATCAAGTGTTTAATGCCGTAATTTTTATATAGTGCTAACAAAACATGTAAATGTACTACAACGAAAATATATGAATAGCACGATGGGTTTCCATGAAAAATCACTCACTTTTGGCTGTATTTTTTGACTCACCCTGTATATCCTGGAAATCGCTCATCTACTAGAATTTTCAACCCATTGCTTCAGTATCTCCTCTAAAACATTTGCCACAAATTTTATTTCAACAAATGCTTATCTTACAATAGTTCCATCACATTTATTAACAGTCTTGTCCCCAAAGAAAAAAAAAAGAAAAAAAAAAAAAAAAAAACAAAAAAAAAAAAAAACAACATTGTCATTTGACATTCGAGTCACATGAACAACTGTCACCACATTTCTGTAAATGTCCTTACCCTTTAAAATTGTCACATTTATCTGACTTGATCTGACAGTGATCTTGGGACATTATCCATATGCAAGATACTTTGAACTCGCACAAGTAAACACCAAAATATGCCATCGTCAATCAGAAAGTATGAAAGCATTCAAATTTACTCACATCAATATTAAACTATATTAATGAAAAAGGATTGGTAACTTCAAAAAGAGCTCACCCTATTTTTTACAGTTGCAGCAGAATCATCATTTTATTTGTGAGATAGAGCCTCCATGTTCGGGGTTACAAGCAATTGGGGGATGCAAGGAGTCGAAGCTTTTAGGGAATTTGTCCTACCCACGCCATCTAGAACTTATGATTTTACGCAATAATTTGTCACCAAGAGACCCCATATTTAAAGACAGAGAATAAAGGTTTGATTTTTTAAAATTAACCTGCATCACGCTCGATATAAATTACAATCAATTATGATAAAAGGTGTAGGTATCTTTTATATTTCTGAGTATTATATATGGAATTTTTGGACTTTGTGGCAATCTAGATAACAAGCCATCTAACTCATTGAAGGTGCGTTTTGTAATGCGTTGTTTTAGTGCTGGGGGTCCTGCCAAAGCACAAGTGGCGGAGCCCTAGGGGGCAGGACAGGGGGGCAGCTGCCCCGCTGTGGGGAATCTTGCCCAAAAAGAAAAAAAAAACAAAACCTCTTTTCCCCCCCTGAAAATTAGTGATTACTAGGCCAAATATACTAACAATTTTAATATATGCTTGTCCCCCCTGAAAATATATTGCCCCCCTTTTCCCACCCTGAAAAAACGGCTACGCCACTCAAAGTCGGCAGGCACATTGTGGGATTTCAGCACAAATATATAAATAATTTTGTATTTTTGTTCTTTTTTGTAAAAATAATATAGTTAAGGTTTACCAAAATCAAATATTGAGATAGGGTCGGTCGAGTCACTAAAGACCCTTTTATTTTTTTTAAATCAGTCAAAAAGTTTCATATTGTCCTAATAAGTTTAATTTATGGGTCATCTGAGATTTTCAATAATGTTAAAAAAGAAAAACCATAAAATAAAAAATTAAAAAAACAAAACTTCTTGAATTTTTGGACATTCAAGGGTCAGTGCTTATTTTGATAGAATTTTTTCTGATCTTCACAAATATGAACTTGTTGAGGGTCGTGTGTACTGAGGAGTGCATTGAGCTGAGAAATGCAGTGTGTGATCTCCTTCAAGCAATGTCGTCTGCACAAGACCCTCATGGTAATACTCCTATACTCTTACGAGGAGTGTCCAGCTAAACCAACTCCCCACCCCTGTTCCTTGAGCATGGCGGCTAAGGGGGGAGCATGTCCCCCTCCCCTCTTGATTTTGTGACGCCCCTCCTTTGTATTTACCCTATTCTCTGTGTGAAGGGCCACATAGGGTAAATGTAAAATGCAGGTGTCTTTGTTAAGGATCCATAATGAATTACCTTATGGGAGAGCTAAACGTTTAATATTCCTTTGTATACTTAAAGTCTGACTCAGAGATTTCCTGATGATGGCGGTCTCAATTTTCTAACAAATCGCATTTTTTTGCATATACATAATGCTGTCCCATACTAATACTGTGTGAAATAGCTTAAGTGCAATGAGAGATTCAAGTCGTACAGATTTTTTTGTATTATAGTAATGTCATATAGACTAGATGCCTCAAAGATTCCCTACCTTTATTTGGTTACAGATATACCTAAAATGAAAAAACATTGATTCGTGTTACTTATATTATCCATAGAAAACAGAGGCTGAATTCGTATTTGCTCAAGGCTCGTAGCATCATTGTGGTATTAACCCTTTTAAACAAAAGGAAATCATGTACAGATCAGAGTGGAATGTATTATCATCAGAACATCAAGATAATTTTTGTTCAGCGAAAGCACCAGAAATTATCGTGTTGTGGGTGAAATGAGGGACAATAATCATGAAATGCAGTGGAAAGTTTTGGGAATTTGACTGCTGAAGGAAAATTTTACAGCAAGTTGTGCGGACAACGCTTGTCTCCAGCTTGTAGTGTGGACAACGCTCTAATGTGGCAGCGAAACTGACCCTTCACCTATTCACCACTGCCTCCAAGATGCCAGGGAGGAAAGAGAATATGCTGACGTAAAGACAGCAGCGGTAACAAAGAACAATAAAGGGAAAGGATGGTTGTATTCAAGGGTCTCCGTTTAGTTTTCAACAAGGGTGTTTTATGGTTTACCTTCTGCTGAAATCTGGAGTAAGGCTGAGACAAAAAGACCGTTTGGAATTGAATTTCCCAATTCTACATGTATTCATTAGGCAATGCGACATTATAAAGTTATTAAAAAGTACGGTAAATCACAAGAAGCAGCACGTTAAGCGTACGTTTTATTTCATTTTCAATAAAGAATGCTTGATGGTGATTTTCAATGATAACGTTGTTATATTGATAGCCGAAACTGGACCAACAGGTTTTTCAACTGTCTCAGATAATAGACAAACCCCTGAACCAGGACCCAAGAATTACACAAACTAAACATCTCTTTGAAATCTGGTGGAAACTCCTAAAAAGAATCTTTAAAACTCCAGTTGAGATGAAACTTAGATTTTTGGCCAAAAAAAAATAATCTTTGATGTTAGGTTTTTTTTGGACACAGCTGTATATAATGCTAGTAAACGATAGGCCTACATTGTTTCAGAAATTTCGGGCTACTGGTAAACGAAAGTGGGAATTCTTCTTCATGGAGGTTCTATGGGGGTGCTTTGGCGTTCCAAGATCTTATATACCGTTCATACTATTACAGACAGGATTGTTCATAAATGCCAAAACGTCTGATTTTAATGAGTATCATGTAGAATTGTCCATAAAATCACGAAAAGATCGGTCAAACACATGCTCTACACATCAACAGCAGTTATTTTCCACTTCCTTCTCCTTCCGAATGCCGGTACGTCGGCAGTTCTGAGAGGTAGGGAACCTTCGGCAGTCGAGTATTTCGGCACCGTGGTGCGGCATAACACGGTTGACCGGAAGTGCTGAGATTAATGACCTCCACCGCTTTTGATAATAGCACAAATTTGGAAGGAGGCCCCCAATTTGCACACTTTTTTATATTAACACAGTTATGTTGGTAATTGTCTAGGAAACATAATTGCTAACGAGAATGCTCAAAAAGGCGTCTTTATAATTCACAATAAGCGATTTTGTAGTAGAAATTGGGACCCCGGATTGGACTTAATGTCAGAGCTTGAAATTTGTGGGGCTTACGTTCGGTCCGTCCATGATGAAATACTGCCGCTTCAAGAAATAACCTCTGACTCCAATTGCTGAACCAATAAAAAACTAATGGATGAGCGTGACACGGGCATGGAGTATTACCGGCTGTTCACATTGGAAGGCCGCTCCAGCAGCCGTTTGAATTATTATCTGAGATCTCCGATATTTCAATTCTTCTAATGG